>PVKC010011181.1:0-24949 GCA_004027635.1 Crocidura indochinensis
GGACCATATGGGACAACCACCTTTGGTCATGGATCGGCTGCTTGCAAGGCAAATGCTATCTCTTCGGGCCCGAATTTTTATTTCTTATGATATTGTTTAAGGAGGCAATTGCTGAGTCAAACTGTCAGTTTGACAGTAACTTTGTCATTTAACTTTTTAGAAAGGTGGCTACTGATTTTTCTAACAGGTTTGTATTATGTGTAATTCTACATCCTCACTAACTCTTGGGAATTTAATTCTATTTATATTGTTTAGTATGTGTAAAAGCTATATCACCACGTTGTTAATTTTGCATTTCCCTGAAGATTAAAGATATAGAGAGTATTTTCATATATTTTGGGTCATAGCGTTTTCTCACAATTTTGGCTCTTTCAAGTTTATCTTCTTATTGAGTTATAAGAGCTTCCTATAGGTTATTCATGAGATTACTTTGCCAAATACATTTTATATAACACATCTCAAGAATAATTATCACAAAGTTAATGTTATTATTTTGCAATTAGGTAGAGTACAAGAACCACAGAGATAGTATAGTAGGTAAGGCAATTGCCTTACATGTGGTTGACCTAGGTTAAATCCCCAGTGTCCTATATGATTCCCGGAGCACTGCTAGGAGTTATTCTTTTTCCCCCCTTCTGGCTTCTGTGTTACATCTATTGATGCTTAGGGATTACTCCTGTCTGAACTTAGAAATCATTCCTAATTGATTTTAGGGACTATTTGGGATGCCAGGGATCAAACCCGGATTAGCCATGTGCAAAGGAAGTGTCCTAACCATTATACTATATCTTTGGCCCTGCTACAGGGAATGAATTTTGAGTGCAGAGCAAGGAATAATTCCAGATCATCACTAAGTATAGCCCAAACAAACAAACCAAAAAAGTGGGATAAAAATATGTGAAGGGAAAAAAATATGTGAAGGGTTATTTTTTGGGTGAAATTATAGTTTTATTACTTATAAACACTTATACTATGATTACAGATTTATGACAATAATGCAATAAAATGCAGCTCATTTTTCCTAAATTTTTTTAATTTGTCTTTTAAAATTCTCAACTTTTTTTGGAAGTTAGATATTTTTTATTTAGACTATTTGAATTAATAGTCAAAATTGCAAGGTTTTATGCATATTATGCATTTTATGCATATTTTATAATATGCTAAATAATATAGAATATTTAAAATTATGAAAACAGTCTCCTGTGTTCATTTTAGAATGTTATGATAGTTATTATATATAATATATAAAACATAATATCATACATTATATTATATAATGTTATATATTATTATAAATTACATTATATTATTTAATTTATTTGATCCGTTGGAAAGTGGCAAATAGTTTTGAGGTAGGGCTAAAGAGTGGATCCTAGGATTTACAAGATCAATCTGCTGGACACATCCATTTCAGTTCTTGATCATACTTCTCCAAGGTATTTTTAGGGTCTAAACAGGATGTAGAGAAGTCACAAGATGCATGTGTATAGAACCCTATTTAAGTGCAAATGACTCCTATATGTCCCTCCTCTGTGAATGCTAGATTAGTGAGGGCAGAGCTCAAGGAAAGCAGGGAAGACCAACAGTTTCTTTTAGCAATTCACAACTACACCTATATAAATTCCCACAATCTAAAGTCAATCTATAGAAAATTCTACCTCCCATGAAAGGTATAAAAGCTCATCATCTCAACTTTATTGTGCTCTTCTTACTTACTTTAAGAGGAATGTAATTCCCTGCCTAAACCTAAAGGGCAAAATCTTCCCCTGCATTATGTTCCAACATTGTCAAGGCTAACAAGAAACTTGAAGCACCCTTTCCTGAGATGTCCTATAACAGCTTTTCTCAAAGTTAAATGTATATTTTTGTAGAGCCTTAAAATTCTACTCTTAGATGTCTATCCAAGATAATATGCTCCATAAAGTCTTGAAATAATATTTAAATCAACTTTATTTATAACAACCAAAAGCAATAAAAAACCCAAATGTCAACCAACAAGTAATGCACTGAGCCACCAGTTCTATTGAACCAGAATTGCCAGGAGATACTCCTGACTTTCAAGAGCACTTTTGAGAAAACACCCCTCAAATAATAATAAATTATTAAATCAAAAAGATTTAAAACCTAGATATAGAGACAGACACAACATATGCACACACGTGCACATACACTGTGGTAACACTGTGTCTGTGATGAAGTCCCATATTCTGTTGTCTGCAAATTGGAGAACCACGAAACAGAGCAATAGAACAGCAGGTCGGGCATTTTCCTCACACACAGGCTACCTGGGTTCAGTCCCAGCATCCCATATGGTCCGCTGAGTCTACCAGGAATGATTCTTGAGCTCAGAGTTAGGAGTAACGCCTGTGTGCTGTTGCCTGGTGTGGCCCCAAAACAAAACAAAACAAATTTGAAAACTAAGAAAGTTGGCCATTAATTCAATCAAATTCTAAAGTCCTGAAACTCAAAAGGCAGAAGATGTAATTCTTGATATGAGCCTGAAAGTCTAGAACTAGGAATAGTAATATTCAAGACCTAGAGAAGATGAAGGTCTGAGCTTTGGCACAGAGAAAATTTTACCCTGATTCCACCTTCTTGTTCCCTTAATGCTTTCAATAGACTGGCTGATGCTTGTTGACATTTGGGCAAAGACTACACTGTACTTAGTTTGTCAATTAAAAATTTAATTTATCCTGGAAATTCTGTCACAGATGCACCTAGAAATAGTGTTTTGTAAGCTATTTGTAAGCAATACCAGTCACCAGACAAAACACAGAACTTAACCACCTGAGCTTGTGTCAACTTATTTGGGTGAATACAAAGTCACATATCCCTGCAACTTCTCACATAATACTTGAGACTCTGGATTACTTTGCTCACCAATAAACACCTAATGACTCCAAATCAGAATAAGTAGAGAATAAAAGATATTTACAACATTTTGTTTAAAGAAGGAAAGAAGAGGAACTTCAAATCATATTCAGAAGAAACAATGCCAAATCATATTTAGAAGAATCGATGCAGGGAATTAAATAACAGTACAGGGTTGAATTTATCAAGCAGTCATCAGAAGTGCAGGAAAAAGACATCTTTGCAATAGAGCCTTTAAGAAGTTACTTTGACATAAGTAACTTTTAAAAAGTAATGGTACCTGTAGTCTAAGACTACAGGAGAGATGAAATTCCTGGTAGAGAAAACTTCATGTATTATGACATGGAAAAAAGTGGTGAATAAGGATGGCACTTCATAGATTTTCATCTTACTCCTAGAGTTTAGAGATCCAGAGACCTATTCATTCTGTTACTCTAACTCAGTACCCAAAATCCAGACCAGTATCTTTCTCTACCAACTTTTAGCCTCTCCTGATACCCAGACCCTGGGTAGTGGCTGTGACAGATCACCTTACCCATGCTGAGAGTGGGATGACTTTGAACTTTCTCTGATGCTCTGTGAGTTTAGCGCTTAATGGAAGTCCCAGGCCTGGGGCATGCAGAAAATGGGCTTCTGAGAGTATATCTCAAGTCTTCTCAGCACTATGCACACTGGAGACAGAAAATTACAAACTGAAAATTCATTACATTTGTGAAAAACCTGAATTTATTTAGACAAAAACAGATGGAGAGGATGGATAATCTCGTTACATTTCAGCACACTACACTTTATTCAGAAGAAATGAAACATAACGCATTATGTGTTCCTTTCTTTCCATCTGCTTTCCTTTCCCAAATTTCAGTTTTTTTATTAATATAATGAATTCATCCTACCTCCTTCTCAATTTCATTAGCTCATGCTCCTAATTAAGTTCTGTTTGCAGTGTCCTTTTGAAGAGCTCAGAAACTCTCATTAAATATGGCTATTTCACTCAGAATTAAAATAATTTCTATAGAAACACTGCTACTTTCAAGCCTATAACATATCTCAATCAAGCTCTATAGTTTATGTAGGTTCTTTTGTTTCCCTAAATATGTGTGATCGATCAAGGATATTACTCTGACTTGGTTATTCTTCAGGGAAAACTTAGGTCTCCAGAATTTATGTCTGTACATTTACTATTGGACCCAAATTTTTGAGAAATCAAGTAGTAACCGAATTCATAGCAATTTATACAAAACAGGAAAGAATCCAGATTTTCTTGCTTTGGTTTCATAAACTGTTCAGCAGAAGTGACACCTCTGAGGGAGTAATTGAAGAAGATTCAAGAGTCATAAGAAATCTCACAAAGTCAACTTCAAAACACACCTGCCCTTTACTAGCTTATGTCAGTCTATCTGGGGATTGTTTATGAATCTAAGCATCTTCAGGTACTGACGTCCATACTTTTGTACTGTCTCAGGCACTGAGTTATTTAGCATCGGGCAAGATGAGTGAGTCTTCCTTTTCTCCTTTATCCGAAGTTTTTAGCATGGGTTGAGGAGGTCTGATGTTTGTATTCTGAAAATTGGCAAGAAGACCTAGCTGCTTCCCTTTACAAAGCCAGAAACATAATAATTCCTAGCCTTTCTTTGGTTCTCCTCACTGCTGATCACTAAAACAAGATATGGGAGCCATGGCATTGCAGACTTGATTGACAAGCTTTCTTTGAGTTCTTTAGTTGCTGCCTATTTGTACCTTAACCTAGACACTTCTGTCAGCAGGGACAGTTCTTCTTCAGGGTAGACAAAGAGCCATTGCTCCACTGGCTGACTGTCTGTGGATCCTGCACTGTCAGGAAGCAGCAATCACTCCAGCTTGCCTTCATCACACCTATTAGAAATTTCCTGAATGATTTCATGTAAACCACGCTTGTAGACTAGTGAGAGATTTTAATTTTTATGACAGTACATCTTGGCTCTTAAGAAAGATCACAGTTTAATAAACTTCAATCTCCTAAATTGGAATTAACTCTTAAAGGGTAAACTGATCCAATGTCCTTGCTGATCAAAAAACAAATAAACAAACAAAAAAACTCCCTCTAAATACAGAGGAAGAATAAAGAATATTCTTTTCAGATATTGGGTGAAAGAGGTTTTGCATAGGGAAAAACACTGGTTCAAATAAAATTGTTCAAGTAGTTTGAGTTTCCTTTCATAAACAAAAATAATGCAAAATTCCATCCTCTGATATCTCCCACTTCTCAAACAGGTGTCTGTAAATTGGGACCTTGAACCCTCCCCCAAGGTAAATAAATGTAAGTAGCCTCTTTCATCTCCAAATTATATACCTGCAGAAACCTCCTCTAGAGGGCAGAAAGTAGTGTCAAACCTGGACCACGGTGCAACCTCTCTAATATTTCCACCAGCACCTGTACTTCTGCTACAGGCTGAGCATTCCCATTGGCCAGTCCCAACTCTCAGATACTAGCAGGTATGAACTGTACTGCAAAGGAAGGGACAGGGATGGAAATTAAAAACAAAAACAAACAAACAAACAAACAAAAAACCTCTAACCTGCAAGAGAGTGTTTTTACATGGGGTTCAGGGATGTGGTCTTAGAAAAAAGCAGTAACAGATAGTAATATCTAGAGTTCTAGTAGCAGACTTCCTGAGGTTGGGCTTCATCTCTGTCTGATAATTGCTTAATCTTTCCTATCCCTAAAATCCCATTAGTGCTAAAAATTAGAACCTGCACAATATTTGGTACATGCTTAATTTTAACACTCTTGATAAAAAGCTTCCTGACACTAAGCTGATTAATGAGATGATCTCAGAGAGATGGTAAAACCATCACCTGATGGCTTACATCCTAATTATATAGTTGTCACCACTACTATAAAGGGGTGGAGAATGGGAAAGAGGTTATGATCGAGAAAACCAGAGCATCAGAGAAACTGATTATTAATGGTCTTTTTTTTCTCCTTTCCAGTTACTATACACCATTTCTACCATGTGATCATCACCAATCCCTGGTGGGAGAAGCAAGGTTGGGTCAGATGGATATGATATACAGGACAAGATTTCAATGAGAATAATAGTGTGGTCAATATCTAGCAGTTGTCCAAAGAATTTTTGCATATCTGGGCTTTGCGTATGTAGAGGAAACAAATAGACCTGAATCAAAGTGGAAGTTCAAGGACACTTGGAAAATATGGTGTAACAAAAGATCTTCCCTGGCTCTTTTGTCTGTGTTCTCCTCTCTCTTTAAGAGTACCCCATTGCAATAAAGAAACTGGCTTTGGATTTGGGGAGGTACTATTCCAGACATGCTGTGAATTACATGACAATTTAAGAAAATAATGAGTAATGATGAGGACTGCCCCCCTCATTTGAAACAAAACATAATTTTATTTTACTTGCCATTTGAATTTGTAGTTACAGCAACATGTGTTCACTAACTATATGTTATTTTCACTGGCCTGACTTAGGACCAGAGACAGTAGTTTTTGAATAGTTTTTTGAACGGCCTGTTTTTTATTGAACAGTTAGGAAAATTTTGGTTTATAATTCTAAAGGAGATACAAATAAACAAAATTTGAATGTTTGCTTTGACTTCTATTTGTCTATTTTGATCATTCCATTTGCCTTTGTGTTGTAACAATTATTGTAACACAATAAATATAATCTTCACAATAAATTTGTTTGAGTCTGCTAATAGGGCAGGTGGGGGCAGGGGTGGGAATTTAGTGACATTGGTTAAGGGAAGTCACTCTGGTAGTGGGATAGGTGTTGGAACATTGAATGCCCCTAGCAACTGTATTATGAACAACATTGTAAATCATGGTGTTACTATAAAAAATTAAAAAAGAATTTAAAGAACTCAAAAAAGAACTTTTGTATTTTAATTCCCATAAAGAAAACAAAACAAAACACAAATGAACATAGACACAAATAGAGAAATGAGTGACACAAGCCACAACATTCATTCTGAGATGATGGAAGCCAGGCACGCCAGGTTTCATACTTTTCTTTGTAAGTAGTTCACAGACACAAAATCATTAAGAATACATTATCCTTTCTAACAAAAATTTAGCCTTTTGGATCTTATGTGATGGGAAATATCTTAATCTTTTTTTTCTGGAGGCAAAAGCAATATTAAATTATCAAATCTGCTCATTTCTAAAACAACTCTGGTCATTAATGAAAATGCATTAGCCCCCTAATGTGTGCTTTTCAAATGGGCAATACTGCTCAAGGAGAGTGTCTGATGGCTCCATGCGATAAGAAATAGATGCAAATTAATGTCTTTATGAATTAAATATTGGTCTACTATGGATTAACATGGCTGTCTAAGATTAAAAATTTTCAATTTCAAAACTTGCACAGGAACTTCCCCTTTCTCCCTGCCAGAAGTCTAGTGGCCTTTATATGCATAAGAGTCAATGCCTTGTTAAAGATTTATACATAGTAAGCTTTGAGCAACTAAAAACTTTTGAGCAGTGTATAATAATCCTAAATATTGTAATCATCACAAATATGCTAGATGCTTAATTCTGAAAATACCACATTCACAACAGTCCTATGAAGTAGGCATACTACTGCTTTATTCTCCTAACTGAGAAACAAAGTTTTAAGTTTAGAGAATTCCCCCAGGATCTTATAGTTAGGTAGTCTGATTTTAGCATATGGCTAGTGCGCATGTAGCGTTGGTTCACTTTATTTCTACTAATAATCATGAAATGTTATTTTTAAAACATAAACATAAATATTTAAAACAATTATTTTTGGTTATTAATTATTTCTCAAGTCATTAATAAGTACCAGATACTGCACAGGGAAGGCCTGGCTAAAATGAATAACTTCAACAAGTATTCTTTTGATGCCTTTATATGCCTTCTTTTATTTAATTCTCAAAATACATTCATTCTCATTATCACTTAAAAATGAGGAAATAAATATAGAGCAGTTAAATTCTGAACAAAGTCATACCATTAGTACTAGAAGAGCTGGGATTCAAGTAGTTACAGACCCCCAGAGTCACTTTCTTTTCCTTAATTACAAATTATGTCTGAGTGAGTAAAACTAATCTCCAAATCTGAGTGCTGTGATTCTGAAAATCATACTTTTTGCTCTGTATTACACTTGGACATAAGATTTGTAAATGATCTACTACATTTAGATCTGTTTATACTGATAAATTAAGATTACTCAGGGCAATTTAAAATTGTTGCCATGGTTTTCAAAATGAAAGTTTTCCATATGGTCCAATGGCTTTTAAACCAGTTCTTTTTGCATCTTTTGTTCCACTCACTGGAGGCATGCTGAATTAAAAGAAAAGAGAGGAAAAGAAAACTTAAAGAAAAGGGAAAGCTGTTGCCTAGCAGAATTCACTGCGAAATTTTTCACCTTAAAATTATCAGTTCTTATGAGTCCAGGCTAAATAATAAAACAGATACATTGAGGTCAGGAACTTCAAAAGAGAAGTCAGTATCTCAAGAGTTATGAGGGAGAAAAATGACCTAGTTCTTCCTCCAGTCTCCAAAAGAGAACAATGGCCACTGATACTTCCCAGTAGCCTGATCCAGGCTGATACCTCTGTGGGTTCAGGGACTAGATTCCCTTTTCTGCAGGAATTGCAACAGTCCAATGCCACTTTCTACTCCCTCCAACAGAAATGGCCCAGCTTGGCATCTTAATCTTGCCAAACTTCCAAGCCTCTGAGTTTATTTTAAATCTATAAGTCCTGAACTGCTTGGCCCGTTGCAGCTGCATAACATTTTAATATTTGATAATAGTTGCAACCCAGTAGTATCATAGGAAATCTGGTGGGAATGTTACATAGTAATCTAGCAAGCTCAGTGAGCCTAAACAGTAATACAGAGATCTTAACCAGTACAAACCACAGCCCACTAAATTCTAAGTGACTTTAGTAACACCATGGAGAGATATAGCACTCATTTCAAATTAATCTGTGTTAATTTTATTAATTCCAACTTGCTTTGTGTTGTAACAAGCAATATAAAGTACATTTCCTATGTCTCCATGGAAGCAAGTTATTGTGGTGGGTCGGAGATTGCGGACACTGGTAAAGGAAAGGTCACATTGATGGTGGGATTGCTGTTTGAACACTTAATGACTAAAACTACTGGATTATGAACAACTTGTTAAATCATAGTGTTACAATAAAAAGCATAAGCAAAAAAGAAAGAGCTATGAGGAAGTTAGTCAAGTTTTGACATTTATCCCTGCCTAATACACATCACATTTGTGGAGTCTCTAGATACTTTCTGGTTCTTCTTTCTTTGGTGAAAACTTTGCAATATTCCTCCTAAATCAAGCATGTATGTAAAATACCCCTAGTGAGTACCATTTCAAATGTGTGAGGTGAACAAATTAAATAATATGCAAGAAATGTGTTTGAATATATTTATTTATAATAATACATTAAGTGTGGTGTTTAAGGGAAACAGTAATCTAAAACGAAGCAACTACCATAAATGTGAGCTCTCAGGAGACGAGCTCACATGCAAAAGAGGCTTAAGATTTTTCTGCATATTTGAGGCTTAATCAAAGAGCCATCTGCCCAGATGATGATTGAAATTGACAGACAATTCCATTAACTATAATCTTCAGAGTGAGACTTTTAGGAACAGCATGCAAGAGGGCATGTTAAAGATTTATTATGCTTATGAACTATTTTTGTGTAATTATTCAAACCAGATTGAGAGTAAATTATTTTATGAAATGTACTTGAAATAAGTATGTACATTTAGGCCTCTAAAGCATGCATTTATTAAAGAACTACTAACATTCTGCTATTTTATTTGGCATGTTATTTGTGTTCTAAAATCTCAGTTAAGTACTTCTTTGTCAGGGGTATTTTTCAAGCATTTCTATTAGAAATGTAAAATAAAATATAGATGATAATTCAATAAAATCACTCCAGGGCATTGAACATGGGGAGTGTGTTCCTCCTATTTTATAGAGCTATATGAAACAGGGAGAGCAACTGGATATTTTAAATTTGAATGTAAAATAAGACAGGTACTAATATATGTATCTATTATTCATAATGCTCCAATCTCAGGCATTTTTTGAAACATTCATCTGTACTCTATACCATAATTTAGGCTAACTTCCATTCATCCTTACATCTTTCCTCTTAATGATATTTTGTATGCCTTTTTATCTCAAGCCATATTCTGACACTTTCCATTACCTCCTCCACTCCATCACTTTGATCTTGTAGGACCAGAAGGTAATGGGTCCATTTCTTTTTCTTCTGAACAGAGAGCCTCAAGACATTTGGATTTGATGCCTACAAATATGCTCTTAAGTCCAGTCTCCTCCTTCAAAGGGCATGAGCCTTTTCCTGGGGAAGACAAGAGCCAAGGAGAGAGAATGGCTACATGCTCTTTGTGCTCATGAGACTAAAATAGATGTCAGAATCTCCTCCATCCCTAGCTCCTGAATTGGCAAAGAAAAACTTTGCTTTTTTGAGACTCGGTCTTTAGGAGTCTACCTTTTGATAAACATTTTGAGGGTTACTAAGAGTTATAAAATAAGTTCTCTGAGAATCAAATATTAACTTAGTGAAGACAATGAAAAGGAATAGTAAATTTATGGTTGTTGCACTCTCAGAGATAGACATAAAGAATGAGCCGGATTATTAATTTTGTTTAATATTTAACAAACAAAGGCTCTCTTCTTGCCAAGACTACTCCCCTGATATTAATCTGGCCCAGATTGAATGGGAGGTTTCTTTACCCACTATAAAATGAGAGTTTTATTTTTCTTTCACTCCTAGAAATTTTCATATGCTTTAACTTTATATTTCTTGGGTATTTCTCTTCTGTCTGATAGTAACTTTGGACATAGGAAAGAATAGGGGCTTGCCACCAAGTTAAAACAAAAAAGTAAAATTATTAGATATTTTCTAGGAAAAGTGAAGGAAACTGAGATCCTGAGAAAAAGTGACTAAAGGAATCATCATGCATCAGATAAGTGACTAACTAGGTTTCTGAGACGTGGGGGCAAAAAAAAATTATGCATTTAGTTATGAAAGACTCATGCTTTGTTTGACAGATAGCCAGCTGAACATCTTTGTGGACTCTTGATTTTGTCACATGTATATTGAGGGTACTATTGATATCTATCTACTTAAGAATGTAAATTTTGCTTTTACCACAATGGGATTTAGTGTATCTATTTACTATTTTGTCTCTAAAAATTTTATTCTTCCTAATAAAGACCTTTTAATGGCCAAGGTTACAAGTGATTTTACTAAAATAAACAGGAGGCTAGATATGTGTGCCTTATGGTAAGTCTCCCTTATATAACTTTAAGAGTAAAGGACAAGAAAGATAGTACAGTTATTAGGGTACTGGCTAGTACACAGCTAATCCAGTATTGATCTCTGTTACCCTGCATGATCCCATAATCTCTGATAGGAGTGATCCAAAGTGCAGAATCAGTATTAAGCTCTGAGCTGTTAGACATGCCCCCCCCCCAAAAAAAAAACAAAGCAAAACAAATAATTAGCAGAAAATCCTAGAGAAACCTTCTACTATTCTTTATGGACCAAAAGGTCATAGAGACATTAAATAATGTCTTTATTTTGTCAGAGAAGGGTATACAAGAGAGACAGATAATAATAATGATGATGATAATAATAATAATAATAATAATAATAATAATAATAATAAAATAGAGGGCTCTGCAAGAGCAAACCAATGATTTCTGAGGAAAATTAAGAAAATATAATATATCCCCTTCACATTATATCTGGGATAATTGGAGCAGAGAGGGACTAGAACTTTATAGTGAAGAAGATAGGATAAGAAGTCAAAATCCAGTTTTGCAAATTGATAGTTGTTCTACTTAAATGCTTTTGGATTCTTTCCACTCTACTCAACCTACTATCTCTTACCTACTTAATGCTATTAACAGTGAAATCTCAGCTCATTATTCCTCATCTCTTACACTGACAAGACTATTTCTCATGTTTCAGTCCACTCCCTCTGCTGTGCACTTTCCAAATCATTTCATTGTCTCCAAAGGTAGGCAATCTGCACTCCATAAATACTAGCATCAATTAAGGAGCAGGAAACAAAGATTGAATGATTTCCACCACACCAAATAAAGAACTTCATATTATTCATTCATAAAGCAATAGAAATAGTTTCCAGGGTACATCTCTTAATATCAAAGTTTACTGTTGGACTTTGCTAATTGTGCTTTCCCTCCTGCAGATTCAAATGTACCTCTTTGCAGCTGGCTTCTTCCAGCAAGACAAGCAGGACAGAAGAGGACAAAAACCAAGAAGCATATTTCTCCAATTGTTCTACTTCTTTAATTTTTTTTCTAACAGTTGCTATCACTACCCTAGATATACTTTATGTGAAACAAATCAATTCAAACATAAAATGAGGCTCCACCTGCTATGTGTGCTTATTGGTTTGCAACAAAGATTCAAGTGGGTCAGCTAATCCAAAAAAAATACATCTTATTTTAGTTTCAGCTAAAATTTTAGCTTTAAAAATGGGGGCAAGCCCTGATGACCTTCCCCGGCAGACCTGCAGTTTCCAGTGATACTGCCAGCATCCATTTTCATCTGTGAATGGCGTGGGCAACAGGGCCCCAGCCCCAGGGCCTTCAACAGGCCAATGGCTCAGTGATTTCACCTCAGCCCAGGTGAGTCCGAGGTGGGAGGAAGGAAACCCTAAACAGTGACCCTGACCACCGGGCGGGTCAGGGGCATCCCAGGCAACCTTACCGAAGAGTTTTTCCCTCCTCCTCATCAGTCCTTTTTTTCCCCCAAACAGACAACTGTTGTTAGTCTACCATTATACCATAATGCTCATAATTATAAGTTGCCTCTAGAAAAGGCAACACCAGCTGGATAATAATACACGGTATATACTCCCTATACAGTGCTCATTACCATATCACAAATTTGCTAGAATGTTCTATACACAATCAATTCCAGGTAGCCTTTCCCCAGTTACCCACACTGAACAGGATTGGACCAGAAGATAGAAAACCTTTGCTAACTTTAATTATTTCTTCTTTCTCTCTCTCTCCCTTTATTTTATGTCCCATTTCACCTGGGTCTGCTTTTTAACTGTAACCCATGAGTCAATTGCATGAATATATATGTTTGCCACACCATTGGCTGTCCAATGTTCGTCTGTAATAGATAAAATATCGATTTCATAGTATAGTCTCCCCATACAGTGCTCATTACCATGTCACTTGGTTGTTTTGAAGAATGCTCCATACACAACTTAGCAATGAAGCCTTTCTCAGTTTAATTCACTCTTACCAAACATGATTGGCTTAAAAGGGGGAAAAAGTGGGGGAGGAAAACTCTACAGCAGACTTGCCAACTTTTTTTTTCTTTTCTCTTTCTCCCTTCTTCTCTTTAAGTGTTCTGTCCCATATCACCTGAGAAAGCTTTCAAATGTAACCCATGAATCTATTCTCTCGCTGCTGATGTAGGCACATGAGTGTATGTGTACGCCATACCAATGTCAATCTAATATCAGTCTGCAATAGATATAATGTCTACATAGCATAGTATTCTCCCTTCTACTATAAATAGCCTTTCCTCCTCCCCTTTATTTTGCTTGCCACCTTACAAACCCTTTTTGAGAGCTCTTCATGTTATTTCTCCACATTTAACCTTTCTTTTTTTACTCTCAGTCCTTTAACTCCTCACGAAGCAGCCCCAGCCCAGTCAGTGAAAAGAGATTTTCAGCACAAGAAGAAACTGATAGTTTGCTGCTATTAATTTGCTCGTTGTGGCCTCTCTTCCTTCACCTCCCTTCTCTGCGGACTTTTGCTTGCTACCAGACTTGGTTCCTGAGAAAACCCCTGCTTGAGGATATTTCCTGATAGGGGACTCTTAGGAGCCATTTTCCCCAGACTCCACAAAACCAAATTACAGATTGAAGCTGAGCCCCGGATCTTACCCTTTTCCCCCTTCCCCGCCTATTTCAAGAGATTTAAAGAAGACATATAAATTTCCTTTAAATATATATATTTTAGATACACTCCTTTAATAGGCATAACTTATATAATATCTTCTTATGTAGCCGCAACTTTCCCTAGTCTCGGGATTTTTCACTACAGAATACTAGTAGGCAAGCTCTGTTCAGAGTTCATGGAAGCAAAAGATTCTGAGAATTGTTGGTCTTAACATCTTGGTCCCCTACATGCACTGGTAATACCTTGTGGCATTGTCCCTGTTTTTTAGGCCAAAGGTCTTTCCAATTCCTTCCATATTTTGCTGTGCCTATGCAAACGACATCACACATACACACACACACACACACACACACACACACACATCTTTTTTTTAGTGTATCTCCCATATCTAAAGAAAAAAAGGGAGAGCATACTAAACCTTTGACTAGTGTATTAAGAACTTTAGTGGTGATACAATAATTTTCACAAATATAACTGCTGATAAACTCTCTCCCCTTCTTTTTCCATCGTTTTTTTAATTCTCTATTTTCTTTCTATTTTATTTTGTATGTTTGGGTTTTTGGGGGGTCATGCCCAGCAGCGCTCATGGGTTACTCCTGGTTCTATGCTCAGAAATCACTCCTGGCAGGCTCGGGGGACTATATGGGATGCTGGGGTTTGAACCACCATCCTTCTGCATGCAAGACAAATGCTCTACCTCCATGCTATCTCTTGGCCCTTTTCTTTCTATTTTTAATAACTTCACTTTCTGTCATTCTGAAACAAATGTATTATGATCAGTTATGTCAACTATGTGATACATTTTCTTTTAATAAATTTAAAATTTTTTTTAAAACTTTAAAACTTTTAGCTCTAAGTTTAAGTAAATTCTTTGGTTAGAAGTATGGACAAAGAGAGTTGAGGTTTATTGAGTTTCTACTATATGCTGTATGCCAGGTAAGACAATTTTCATTATTTATTCACTTGGCAAGTAATTCAGCAAGGATTCTCTTAACATAGGAGATAGAAATGAAAAAAGAATTGAAACATCAGTATAGCAGGGTTTCCATCTATTAAGAGCAGCAGCATAGAAAGAAGTTACAGATGTCAAATGTTACAGTTGTCAGATGTCACATGTCAGATAGGAATTGTGATGAGAAGTAAAGTAGTAAAATAAATGGATTCTGGGAGACATTTTAAGGAAAAGAGATTTCTAAGGAATTGTCCCAAGTATAGAGTCCTGAGTTGTGTGAACAGCAAGGCATGGGAGTACTAAGAGGAAGACAGTATATTGAGAACATAAGGAAAGATGCAGCAAGGATTAGAGATGTTGATATAGTACAGACAATATTACCATGTTGAGTAGTAGTACTCTACCCCCAATACTTTGAAAAATTGAATGAGGGCATTCTATGATCTAAATATTTTTGTTTGTTTTGTTTTGTTGACATCAAATTAAATTTAAAGTCTCATATCTATGAGGCATGTGCTTTAAATTCCAAGCCACACATCCACTCCACCCTAAGCTCAATTTTTTTATATCCTGTGTCTTCCTTAATTATCAAACTGAATTTAAGAGAGAAGTGGCAGTAATATACTATATTATATATTATATAATAATATATTATATTATTATATAATTAATTCATATTATATATATATATGAATTAGAGTTTGGGGAGCTAAAATCTTCCTGAGATGATGTGGCTTGAAAATAGTAGATTTGCCGGGTCTTCCGGAAAATAACAAAAGACCTTATCCCAGGCTCCATCCTAGGAGAAACATAATGACCAAGACTGCCAATACAGAAGATGGATTAAAACGACACCAAAGAAGTAAAACTGCTAGAACCACAAAGAAAGACTTAATCATAAGCTCCAGTCCTTGAGCTGCACAGTCACCAAGATCTCTAGATACAGAGGTCTGATTTTACCATCCAAGACGAAGCAGAAGTATTCCATACATCACGAAAGCACCAAGGGGATAGTAAATGAACATGCACGGAGTCTATAGTTAATCCCATGACAGTATACTTCAGGGGTGGAGAAACCCTGTATCTCCTAGGCCAAGGGAATTCCCTCTACAATATCCCCAATAGTTACTGTGCCTATGCAAGGGGGAAAAGAAAAGAAAAAAAAGCACAAAGCAATAACTTTCCACATATTTATTTATCCATTGATCGATTTTTTGACGTCTTTATTTTGGTGTAGAGATTGAACTTGATGCCTCCAATATTATTTTATTTTATCTTATCTTATCTTTCTCTTCCTTTTTGCACTCCAGCATGATTTGATTTCAGAACCGAGACTATTGTGTGGTGCTTTTCTTTATTGCAGTAGTGCTCACTGGATATTGAATTTTATATTTCTGTATTGTTGTGGTTTTCAATTACCTTTTTCACATCCTCTCTCATACTGAAGGACTTCGCCCATTTTCAGCATATTTGACTTCTTTTTTTTTTCTTTTCTTATTTTGTACCCCCAATCTATTGCTTTTCTTTCCTTCAAACAAAATCACATAACTTGATTTATCTAGCTCTGCCTCTTAAATAGAGGGGGGAACAAGGGAGGGTACCAGGACCAAACAGATATGTGATCACTAATAGTAAGCTAGACAAAGAGGGGACCACTGACTCTAGCAGCCCAGGGAGTGATGGTGGGGTATATGGGTTGCAGAAAGGGGATTGGGATGGGGGGAGGACATATTTGGTGATGGGTATTCCCCTGATTCAATGTTAATATGTACCTAAAATACTACTGTGAAAGATATGTAAGCCATTATGATAATAAAAATTGTGTTTTAATCAGAAATGTTCTTTGACTTACATGTATTATTATATTTATTAATTATATTATATGTTATGTTATGTTACTATATTATGTTATGTTAGTTTACCTCAATATGTTAATCAATTTTGTCTCTTGAATAAATTCTTACAATAAAAAAATGGAAATAGTAGATTTGCAAGTATGGCATAGGATAGTATGATTGCAGACTTGAGATTTTATTTTTCTAATTTTATTGAGGTACTCTGGTGAGGTACTGAGGTATAACTTGATAATAATTTCATACATACAATGTTCTATACCACACCCACTATCAGAGTGTCACTATTCCTCTGCCTGTGTCCCAGAATTACTATCCATTCATCCTCTACCACACCCCTCCACCACCTGCATAGGTAAATTTAGTTCTGAAGGCTTTCATGTTCTATTGCCATTGTCCATTTGTTATTATTACCTTAATATGCTTATATCCCAGACATGAGAGATCATTTTGCATTTGTCTACAGGATTTATTACCTTTATACCACTTCTCACCTAAGATCAGGGTCTGTGCTCTACATGATGCTGAAATCCAGTCTTTTTATCCAGCATGTGGCTGTCACTTGGTATTTCAAATTGAGTGCTAACCTGCCACAAACTTGGAGTATCTATTGTTTGGGTCTTGAGATAGGAATAGAGAATAAAGATATTTTTACAATAAAAAATATTTGACTTGTGCTCTATTACTGGAAATACTCCTCTATAAGAAAACATAATGGCATGGTATGTCTAGTGTACATGGTACATCTAGTACAAGGACTACTCTTGTCTTGTTGCTCTGGAAGACTTAAGGAACTCTGGTGTTGGTGATCAAACCAAGGACTTCTTCATATAAGCTGTACTCTTTCTACTCCCAGAAAACATGATATTTCTAGTGCTTCAAATTTTACATTATTTGATATTAAAGTTTTTCTTCTATATACATAATGCTGTATTTGCATAAATTTTGATACAGATATTCACTCACTGTTCAGTTCAGTGGCTTGTTGGAAATGACATGATTAAAATTTAGCTGAGTTTTGAAATTACAATTAATGACTATTCAAACACATAGATTATGTCAAGAAAAGTAAAGAAATAAAACATCATGTGTCCTTTTACTTTTCTGTACCCATATTAGTTACCATTGAGTGAATCCTTTTCCCATCCACTACCCAGGTGAGAATAGAAAAAGTCCATTTGTAGGAAAGCATTACATATGTACTATATACATTTTGTGTATATATTCATTGCACATATACAATAAATCATATAATCTATAGCATATATATAATATAATTGTTTTGTATTATATAATCTATACATAATATAAGCATACTATAGCTACATTATGTATACTATCCCTCTGACTCAAAATTTCACTGGTCCAAAGCAGATCACTCACAGCTCTTCACACAATAAAGAGCAGAGTGTTTGCCACAGACAATACAGTGGGTAGACGACTTGCCTTTCATACAGCCAACCCAGTTTTGAACCAGACACCTATTATGGTCCCCTGTGCCCCATCAGGAGTGATCACTGAGTGCAGAATCAGCAGTAGGCCCTCAGCACTACCAGTTGTGTTCCATCTCAAAAAAATAAATGAATAAATAAATAAATAAATAAAAAAGATTAGTTAGTAAATCAACTACTTGGCAAAGCTGCCTTAATGCTGGAATAAGAGTAAGGTAAGTCAAGCTGTTTTAACTTTCCTGAGATAACAGAGGGACAAAAGCAAAACCAAACCCTGGGCAATTAATACATACCAGGTCTGTCAAGGCTTCAAAGGAAACCAACTGGAATTCTAAGTGCTTCCAGTAGCAGGGTCTTCCCTAATCTGGGTGGAGGCAGAATGTCTTAATTGGTAGAAGTTGAATGGAGATTAATATAATGAAGAGGGAGATAAAGGAGGAACATTCTAGTTTAGGAGCTTTGTCTATATTCTGAAAGGAACAGAACAAGGGATACTAATAACTTTAAGAGTGCCAAAGCTGGGGCCAGCGAGGTGGCACTAGAGGTAAGCGCTAGCCAAGGAAGGACCGTGATTCGATCCCCCGGTTTCCCATATGATCACCCCAAGCCAGGGGCAATATCTGAGCCAGGAGTAACCCCTGAGCATCAAATGGGTGTGGCCCGAAAAAAACAAAACAAATCAACAAAAAAAAGAGTGCCAATGTTTCTAGAACTCAGAAATAGCTCAGGAGACCTGCAAGGAGAAGAAAGTACTATGGGAGTTTGATCTTGAATCCCCTTTGCTCTTTTCTGAACCTTGCCTGTGTGTTGGTGTAGCTTCTAGGCGAGAAAATACAATAAACAAGTAAAAGCAGGCACATAAAATCTTGAAATTTCCTGGGACATCTAGATACAGTGATTCTACAATCCTGCATGGAGACAGGGATGAAAAGGCATTTGCAAAGAAATCCATTAACATCCCCTCCCCAGGGAGAGAAACTCTAGGTGAGACTCCCAGGGGAACCTGGCCATGAACAGTCATTTCCATCCTAGAGCTCCTGGATGAAATGAGAAGCAGTCATTAGCACAGCAAGTAGCTCTCATCCTTCCTTCTCCATAATAACACTGTCATCAGAGGATGGAAAATTACCCTGATGTCTCTATATCTCCAAATTGCACTTTGGAGACAAGCTGCGTAAGGCAAACAGACCCAGAGTGAAAACCTCCTGGCTAGACTACCAAGTCAAGGATTAATAAATAACCCTGAAATATATCATCTGACTGTGGCTTTGCTCTATGCTCATGACTTCTGCCCTAAGGAGGACCATGAATTTCAGGACCTGACAGATGGGCCAGAAAAGTATCTGCCTGGTAGATAAGGACCTATGAATTAACCCATATGGTTTCAGTACAAGTCACCAGCTCATGCAAGAGCAGGCCTGAAGGAAAGAGCCTCCTGGTCAGGAAAGATTCAACTATAGCCTACCAGGTGCAGGGATGAAGTATCCTGAATGCAGCAGCTGTCTGAATCATAGGATCAAAGAAAGCAAACAAGATTTTTAGTGGTAATTGAAAATGCTCATTAGGAGAGAGCCTGTGCAGCATTAAGAGAGACCAATTGAAAGGTGCGAATTTCTCATAGTCTGTATTTTTCTTTCTGGGTAAAAACACTCTTCATTTACCAAAGCACTTTTGCAATCATTTATAAATTGGTCTGCCAGGGCCTCCATAAGAATGTCAAATGACAAGAAAAAGAATCAATATCTCATCACTGATGCAGGGGTAGGCATCTGTGTGAAAAACAAGATTCAAAGCAGCAACAGAATGATTCAAAGATGTCAGTCTCCTGAATAAAAAAAAAGTTGAGCAAAAGGTATCAAATGTCAAGTGAGAGAAAACTGTCTAAATAACTAATGCAAAACAATCCAACAAAAGGCAGCAATTGCTCCTAAGTTTTTAAAGAGTTTTGTTGGGAAGTATGTTTACAAAAATAAAAATAAATGAATTCAGACATATGCAATGCCCATAAAAATGTAATGTGACACAAGAAAATAGTAATGATTTGAATAAAACAGTATCAAATTTTGGAAGTAGGAAATGTATAGAGATATCAGTATAAAAATCTATATCCTGAAAAGTGGCTATGGCTTTAGGTATATGATGAGGACAAGTAATTGTTAGCATTTACCAGCTGTTAAGCATGTATCAGGTATTGTGTTTTTATGAGAGTATGTGTTTGTGTGACTAAACGATTTTTGTGAAGCTCCAATGAATCAGATGCATGAAAATTATTACCCTCAATTTGTAGAAGAGAAAGCTGACATAAAGAGGTTAATGATTTTACTGCAGGTCGAATCAGAGCTAGGATTCTGGTCTCAGAGTTGTTGCTATTTGATTTCATAATTATTAACTCATTTGACTGAAAATAAAATTAATAGGTATAGAAGGAGACATCAGATCATATTCTCACAAGAACAAAAGAAAATTAACCATAAAAGCTGACATAAGCAAACTTCTTTGTAGGTGGAGAATGAAATGCCACTGAAAGAATACTGCCATTGTCTCAAGTATGGACATCATCATGGCTGTTTTTTTTTCTCCTTGGAACTACTTTAGAGACTTAAAGTATCTGACTAGTTTATCTAAAAGATAATTGATATTTCTTTGAACAGTAATATTTAGAAAAATAAATAAAAATTAGAGAGTGAGAGAAAAGTATTACTTTTGCATGATTTTCTAAATTTCCTATAGGAAATGGAAATTAACAAAGTGTGAAATATTTTTAAATAATTATACAACAAGCCAAAGAACCAAAAACATGTTTTTATCTAAAGATATTCTGACTTTCTTTGCATTTCCAGTTCTTAGAATAACAAAGTATTTCTTCTTTTCTGTTTTGGAAAAGCTGTACAAACGCCTCTCAAGCTCATGTCACATTCCTTTCAGTAAATTGCCCATGTCTCCTGAAATATTTTCTTCAAACATTGCAAAAGCTGATAATAAGATACTTCAAGAATAAAACATAACCCTTTTTCTTTTGAATGTATGTTTTCATATCACCAATATATTTTTATCATTCTCAGTAAATATGTAAACAGAGTTCTGTTCCCTAATAACAAATGAACTATTTTGTTTTTTGTTTTTGATGAAAGGTCTGGAGTGATCATTGATACAGACCAATGATTTCCATCAGTAGATGCCAATAATAGTAATTTTGATGTATTTAACTGATGCATTGCTTTTAAAAATATTTCCTTAATGACTCATTTGTTATCTACTTACTTGGCAATGGGTGGAGGCATTAAGTCAATGAAGGGTTTTATGGAGGGTGGTACTGATAGAGATCCCACTCCCACTGAACAAGTGACCCACATATAAATTGAATGACCCCAAGGAGAAGGGAGAAGTGGTCCAATAACCTGTGTTTCTCTTCCTGACAGCAGCCTAAAGACTACTTCTAGAGCTTGAGTGCATTCTCCAACTGCATCTCTGTTTCTTCTATTATTTCCTTAGTCATTTAGAAAACTTCATCTACTCACCCCCGCTCCTTTTGCATTCCCACCTCCTAAGTCTCCTTTTTCACCATCTTTTGCCTCTGATGTTTTATAGGACACACTCCATTTGGTTGGCACTCTCCCACCCCCTAAGAAATTGATGTGCAATCTTTTGTGTTTTCAAGCTGTTTTTGTTTCCCAAAGACAAATACCTACTTTGTGTCATGTTCCCTTGTGTGTGACTAATGAAAACAGAGCAGTTACGAGCTGTACATTTGTATTCTTAGAAAGCTTCAATTACCACCATTTTTAATATTACAATTATATTAGCACAAATTGTTTGCTTCTAAAATAAATGTTGAAAGCCAACTAAATGGCTTGAATTATGGATGTTCATTGTCTACTAAACCATTAGAAAGTTGAGACTAGCAATTCTCAGTCAAAAAATGTTGTACTGCTTTCATTGCCTGAATGTTTGCAAGATGACTTTCTCTGCCATCTAAGAACAAGGAATAACTGAATCAGGCAAAATAGAAAAATCATTAAGGCCAATCACCTCTACTTCCCCTCACTTCTGATGTTCATTTTCTTTCTTGACATTATCTTTCATCGGGCAGGGGTTGCTGAGTTCCACATTCTCCTGTATTTAGCCAGACAACATGAGCTTGACTATTAGCTGCTCAGGTTCAGTAGTGCTGTTCAAACATGGTTGTTTTGGGGGTACCAAGGCTACTTGGGACACCCTGACAGTATGCTACATTTTATCTTTCTCTCCAGCCCTTGGCATTCTTGAGGTAGCGAGTAGATTAAAGTCATAAAATTAATGATTTTGAAAACATGGATTTTTCTAGCATTTTGTTATAATTAAAAACTGTATATCTGTTTAGAAATTGAATAAATGGAAATGGTGGAGAGACAGAGGCAGCATTAGTGGCTGCAGCATCATCATTAGCAGCAGGGCAGAGGCCCTTGGAGATGCCAAGAGAGGATCATATGCAAGTGACCTGGAGCATGAAATCTCCAAAACCCTCTAGCCAGGGCAAAGCAGCAACCAGTCACCAAATTGAAAATCCAGCTATTAGGGAGATTATGGGAGGAAAAACACCAACTCCTTAGCAACAGTGGTAGTGCAAGAAGTGGTTATATGCTGTTCCCTAGTGCAGGAGTCTGGTAGTGAATGGCACTACCGGAAAATATGAGAGTACTGGTGAAGAGGGGGTGTTCTCTTCTAAAACTGAAACTCAACTACAAGCATGTTTGTAATCATGGTGCTTAAATAAAGATATTATTATGATTCTTCGTTGGGGAAGGGGGTGTTTTTTACATGACTGAACTCAACTACAATCATATTTGTAATCAAGGTGTTTAAATAAAGATATTAATAAAAAATAGTAATTCACACTGGTGAAGGTAGGGGGGGTGTTCTTTCTGTGACCGAGGTCCAACTACAAGCATGTTTGTAATCATGGTTCTTAAATTAAAAACAAAACAAAAAAGTAAAAGTACTCTGATTTAAAAAAAAATAGAAAAGATATTATTATGGAAAAAAGAAATGAGAAAACTTCAAACAGAAATATTAGGACTGAAAAACTTGTTAGGAAAAATGAAAAACTCACTGGAAGGTTTTATAAGTAGAGTAAAAGCTGCTGAGGACAGAGTCAATGAGCTGGAAAATGAGCTGCATAATACCTCCACACAACAAAAAAAGTTGTAAAAAGCCTAAAAAAAGTGAACAGAAGATGAAAACAATTCAAAAATAAGTAAGCAGATGACAATAGACTTTTGAGATGGATTCAACAGGAATAAAAAAGAATCACTTGGGTTCCAGAAAGACAGAAGAAAATCCCTATGGAAAAGCAACAGTCAAAGACATCATTGCTGAGAAGTTCCTGAACCTGAAGAGTTCGAGAAACCCATTCTGGGTGCCTGAAAAGTACCAGCTAAACGAGGTCCATATCAAAGACCCTAAGGCACATACTAGTTACAGTGATGGAAACAACAAATAGGGCTAGAATACTGAAAGCAGCAAGATCAAAAAGGGAAATTACATACAAAGAAGCAAACTTAAGATTTACAGCAGATTTATTACAAGCCACCCTGCAGGCCTGAAGGCAGTGGTAGGATACAGTGGGAAAAAAAAAAAAAAAACCTCAATGAAATGAATGCTTTTTTAAGAATACTTTACCCAGTCAGACTTTTATTCAAGCTTAAAGGAAGGATACACAGCTTCAAGGATGAACTTTACAAACTAAAAACCAACATTAACAGAAAAACTGAAGAGACTATTTTAAGGCAAGACAGACCCACAAAAAACCATGAAATTCTATTAAAAAATGGCGCAAAATCCCATGACAATAATCTCTCTCAACAGTAACTGACTAAATGCACAATTTAAGAGATAGAGTGGCAAAATGAATCAGAAAATTGAATCCAACATTTTGCTGTATGCAAGAAACACATTAGAAATGAAAATGGGAAGTTACTACAGAGAAATAAAGGTTAATAAGAGATTACATTGAAAATCTTTATGCCAGGAGCCCGGGAGATAACATGGAGGTAAGGCATTTGCCTTTCATGCAAAAGGTCATCGGTTCGAATCCCGGTGCCCCATATGGTCCCCCGTGCCTGCCAGCAGCAATTTCTGAGCATGGAGCCAGGAGTAACCCCTGAGCACTGCCGGATGTGACGCAAAAACCAAAAAAAAAAAAAAGAAAAAGAAAAAGAAAATCTTTATGCCACAGAACAAGAGAAACTGGAAGATATTTTAAAACAATAATCTTATTTATAATTATGCCACAATCAAGTAGATTGGAGTCAACTTAACTAATGAGGTGAAAGACCTATTTAAAAAATAACTACAAACACTGCTTCAGGAAACAAAAAAGAATACAAGGAAATGAAGACATATACCCTGCTCATGGATTGGGAGATTTAACATCGTTAAAATTACAATTCTCCCGAAAGTGTTGTGTAGATATACTGCAATCCATTAGGAAAAATGAAGTTATGAAATTTGCTTATAATAGGATGGACATAAAGAGGAAAATACTGAGTAAAATGAGTCAGAGGGAGAGGGATAGACATAGAATAATCTTACTCATCTGTTGTCTATAAAAAATATGGTAATAATATCCAGAGATACTTGAGATGAGGGTCAGGAGGACCTGTCTACAGTAGGAAACTTGCCAAAGAGAGCAGTAACTGAAGGGTTAGCTATGATAATAAGGGTTAGTTAAAGAAGGGTCAGCTATGATAATGATATTTGGAACCTATCACTCTGGTTAAAAACTAGATGCTGAAAGTGAATAAAGTGAAATACATGCCACCTCTTCATCAACAATAGTGAAAACTATAGTGTCAAAAGAGAGAGAAAGAGGGG
>PVKC010011182.1:0-24953 GCA_004027635.1 Crocidura indochinensis
GGGTGTGGCCCAAAAACCAAAAAAAAAAAAAAGAATGATTAATTATGGGAAATGGTCCCCTTCTTTTTGCTGTTCATCCCCATACCTGAGCAGGCAGCTCAGGAACAGTATTATAGAGGGCGTCCAACATATAATAGATTTATGAATATTGATATTATCTTGCTATTTTACTATGTTCATTTACAAATTTTCATTTGGTATTTTAGTCTATGAAAATTATTATGTCACTGCAAATGATTACTTTTTAATTTGACTTCCTTTATAAAATAATTTTTTATAAAACCTTTCTGAATCAATTGACTGAACCTAGGAATTTTAACTGTTATATGTTTAAGAAGTAAAATGATATTTATTAGGGATATGGTATGGGCTCGTAGTAGTTCTTCAAATTCTAGTACATAGTTAAGTACACAGTCTAGTATTTTTTACTTGATATTTAAATTCTAAATAGAAACTAGAAGTTATAATGTGCCAAATATGATTTCATGTAAGTTAGAATTTTATTTCTGACTTATGTCAAAAAGCAGTGCACGATGTTCTAAATTATAAAAACAAATGCAAATTATTTCTGAGAAATCAAACCCATTGGAGTATTTTTCTTTATAATTGACTGGTATATCATTAAAATATGGTAGAAAAGAGTTTAATGTGCTTGCTTTTCAAAATGGCCTGATTATTAAAGTAGGTATCTGTATATGATAATAGCTGTAATAATTTGGATTCTATATCCCAGTTGAAAAACTGATTTTCAGTAGTTTGGGATGTTATCTTTCTTGAAATTGAGAGTTTACAGGAGATAGTGAGCTAAAGTGAGGTTATTAGATTGAGTTTTAATTCAGTGAGTCAAGTTCCTATGGCAAGAGAAAATTTGAAAGTCAGTACACACACAAAGAGAGCATGGTCTATTTCAAGGCATAAATAGAGAAATGGGACTATAAGGGTGAATAAACCAAGGCTTGCCAAAACTTTTCCTCAAATCCTCAGAAAAGGAGAGTTTTGGAGAAGATTCTGCCCCAGTGCTCTCAGAAATACGACACATCATCTTACTTTGAATTAATCTATGGAAATGTTAAACAATAATTTTGACTTGTTGAAACCATTTAGTTTGTGATATTTAGTTACAGCAACTTTCGCATATGAATATAATGGCTTAAGTTTGTTTTTTCTGAATTTAACAAAATTCTGCTGTTCCCATAATCCTGTTCCAAATCATCTTAATAAGCTATCTAACTATTTGAATCTCCTTTGCTGTCATTTTTTAAAAATTTATCATCTTATTTTGTGATTAAACCCAAAACCTTGAATATCTGGATTTAGTCCATGGGTAGTTTACAAAGCCACAGATTATTCTTTTTGTAATGGCCCAAATCACTTTATAATAAATGCTATAATGCTTAAAATGACATAATTCTTGGAGTGTAGGCAGGCTATGGCAATTCCAAAACATTGATATACGTGAATAGATTATATCTTTTAAAAATGCTTACAGCAAGACAAAAACTAATTAGGCCATTAAACTTCAGAGAAGCTAAATATTTATACTTTACTTGTAGATATACTTGTAGATGCAGAGTTACATCACTGTTTCTTTACAAAATAGCTTTTTGTTCCATTAAATGCTCAAAACGATAGATGACCTTAAGAAGGAAACATTAATGAGTGCTTTATTTATTTAGCATTGGGTATTGTGTTTCATCTCAGATTACACTATTCATGGCACATATTTTTCTAAAACTTTTTTGTATAAACTTAATGAGTCATTCTACTTAATTTCTGAACATAATTTGACTTATTGGATAGTATCCTAGGTATATGGTCTGAAAAACAAAAGTGTTTCTAAAATACATAATTTAACATTTACTTCTAATTTATATAATAGGAAAATTGAAGCTAGGATCAGGATACATTTACAATTAACAAACATTCCATAGATGAAAGAATTCAATAAACTTGTATTAACATGTTGAATAATACTAACTAATAATTTAGAATTATATTGCTGTGATCGTTTCTCTTCTTCTTGATTGCCCTTATAAGACAAGTGGCATATCAAAATATTCAAACTGGTAAATGACGCAAATTTGTTAGCATTTTTAATTTGTTCGATAAAAAACTTCTGGTTATGAAGATTTATCAGTAAAATATCAAGAATTCTAAAATTTGTGTTAATGTAAACTATTATCCTATTAAACAATTGTCCAACTAAACTATTTATTGATATTTCTACCTTGTGATAATAGGGATTGCTATCTTAAAATGTTTTACTTTTTTAATTTTGAAATGTATGAAGGCACAATATCCTCTCTATTTCTTTTAGAGTTCTTCATCTACTTTCTCAATCCTACAGAGCTGGAAACCAGTCTACTTTCTTATTTTCCCATTTACGTTTCTTATTGTGAGGCAGCTCTCTCTCTCTCTCTCATTCTCTTTTTTGTTTGCTTGTTCGTTTTGATTTTTGAGCCACACCTGGTGAAGGTCAGGGGTTATTCCTGGCTATGTGCTCAGAAATCACTCCTGTCCCATATGGTTCCCCGTGCCTGCCAGGAGCTATTTCTGAGCAGACAAAATCACTTCTGACTTGGGGGACCATATAGGTCACCGGAGATCGAACCCCGGTAGGTCCTGGTTCAGCCATATTCAAGACAAATGCCCTACTGCTGTGCTATTGTCCCTGTTCTCTCAATCTCTATTAGAGTGTCCTATACAGCTGCAAGTCTTGAAATAAGACCCTGAGTAGCCATTGTTCCAGGTCACATTTTTAAGATTGTTTGAGTAAAGTGCCTTTGTACATGGGCTCTGTTTTGTTTTTTCTTGTTCATTGCTGAAAGTTCAAGACTGAGATATCATCGATGGGACTACTGAGAATTCTGTTTATGCGTGATTGTCCTTCCACTGTAACTTTACCCTTTCCTCTTTCTTTGCATCTCTGTTCTCATAATAAAAAAAAGAAAAAAGAAAAAAAAAAAGAAGAGAGGCAGCATTCGCCTCTAGAACAAAATTCAAATTTTTCTCACATTTTGTTTTGTGACGTTAGGTGTAAAACTCAGGACCTTGCACAAGCAAGGCAAATACTCTACCACTGAAATCTCTAGTAAAACTTCTGTTTACTTAGGGACTTGGAAGATAAAGGGAGTGTCTCCTTCCAGAGAAAAGGGAAACATAGTTAGTGCTCATGATAGTAGTGTCAGTTCCCATAATTCATAGTTGTTTTCCCAAAATGCAACCTATTGTGTGGAAAAGAAGACTCAGGGGATTAGCACAAATAAACAAACTTTTAGGCTTCTTCAAGCCCTAAGAGTAATAAATATTTCTCTTGCACAAGAGACTTATGTCTGCTATTATCATTCATAAATGATGACAGGTCAACTTGTCAGCAGAGTGAAATCTATGGCATATTTTCAGTTCTTGACCCACTCTTTTGAAATTTGACACAGAATTTTACAGATTTAGAGTTCTCTTTCTTTGAAACTTAACTGCCTCCATTACTTGTCACTCTCGTACTTAGTATGTAATGTTCAGTCAGTACGAGCTAAGTGATACTTCTCCTAATTGTGTATTAAATTGGCTTTTCTCTAAAAGATGTCATAATACTTACAAATTCCCTAGTTTATCAAAAAATTTTATGAACCACTCTTTTAACTATTTCACCTTAATTGCTAGATTCCTAAAGTACATATTATATTACAATCTTAGCTCTCTGTGGAGTCTTCTCAGCTATAATAGTCTTCCATGTTCATGTCTTTCTCATGCTAGAATTCTCTTTTTTTCACATGACCTCTTCCCAATTACGTCCTACCAAAGCCTTTTCAATCATATTCATGGTTAAATAGTTAACCGTAATTCTCTTTCATAAAAAATTTTTCCTTATACTCATTTTCCAAATATAACCTAACTACATACCTTCTCTCTCCTATGCTACAGTAAACACATCATTCATATATCTTTGGTACTGCATTGCAATTGTTGGTTTATTTATATGTATTATCTGACAAAGAAGAGATCTCTCATTTTTGCTTTATATCTTCCATATATCAAATAGCTTTCAGGCAAATAAGATGTGTTCACATTTCTTAGATAAATGAGTAAATAAAATTAAATGTTTTTCTGGAAAGTGACACAAACCTAAGTTTTATTTTTAAAAAATATATAGGCTGAGATATTAGTTTGTAGGGTACTTGTCTTGCATGTGGCAGACCTGGGTTTGATTCCTGGTACCATATATGGTCCCTCAGGTCCAACTCAATGTGATCCCTAAGTGCAAATCTAGAGTAAGTTCTGAGTACCATAAGATGTGGTCACAAAAAAATAAAAATAAATAAATATAGTGCCATAAACAACAGTACTGAGAGGCACTTTTAGCAATCTATGTCCCTTTGAATCATATCCTCATGCCACCCCAATTTTTAATAAAAGGGAACTAATGTCATTGTATTTAGTATAGATAGAATGTAGATCAATTATCAAAACTTATTTGTGATAATTAATGATACATCATCTATGTAAGAATTATGAAATATCATCAATGAATTGTCCACTTAAATTCTTGGAACTTATGGACACAGCTGGCATTGGTCTATGTTATTGACTTTACTAGCAAATTTGAAAACCACAAAAACTGTGATTGCAACAACACTGTATAAAATTTATACTATAAATGAATCCAAATTTAATAGTAGAAACAGAATCTTCTTAAATTGTATTGTGATTGTGGGAAACTTGAGAACTGCATCTGGGAAGTTTATGATTAAAAACCCAAATTATGTTCCTCTCTCTTTTCAGAAGCATGTCACCTATCAAAGGATTTATTGTGACTATTTCCTAGTAGATCTGGACTTATCATTTGTTTTCTTTATTCCTTCAGTCAGTTGAGTCTACCTTTCCAGTAAAGAAAAATCAAAGGAAGTAAGAAGCTATATATTTTTTTTTTGCAACAGGATGGTCAAGTAAGGAAAGGCAGAAATAAGAAACTAGATAAATTGTGACATTGGAGCTCTGGGGAAAACTCAGACCATTTCAGCTTTATCCTGTATATATTTTCATAGCCTCTGGGTTTGAATTCACTGGAGCTCCTAGAAATGCAAGCCAAGGGGATGATATGACTGGATAAAGAATTATGAAAACTGAAATGCCCTAAACTCACTGTTTTAATACAGCAGACAGGTTCATTTTCTTTCAAAGGTTTAAACACTTCAGCTATCAGCCAGTCCACAGCCACAGCATGCATTTGCAAGGTACCCTTGAGTTTGGACACCAGAAGGAACCTCATCAAAGTGAAAAGGAAATAACCTGGCATTCTTCTTTCAAAGGAGGGATATCCAACCAAGATTTCTAAACATAAACTAAAAGCCTGTTCTCTGGAGCAGAAGTGGACATGGGGACAGATAGTTTCCTGATGAGACAGCTTTGAAGTCATCCATTAGTAAACATGTTTCCTCCCCAAGCTGGGCACACACACTAGGTTACCACCTACAATTCTAACTCTACCACCCAGAAGAAACCCCAGGGGGCATGGCTTTCCCTCATGAGGGATGAAGAGGAGGCCAGAGAGGATGTCCATGACCTCTTGTGTTGGGCATCAAGACAGCTGTGCTGGTTTCCCGCTGCAGTAGAGAGCTGGTGTTGGAAGTGTCAGTGCTGAATTTGAACTGGCATATTTCTAAGGCCTTTTTATTTTTTTAAAGAAAATATTTTTGAAAGGAAATCAGGTTAGACATTCCTGAAGCTAGCAAGAGCTTATGAACACACAGTCCTATCCACCTTGGACATGTAAATGCAGTTAGTTTTATAAAAAGAAGACCCAAATACTTCATCCCTTTACATTTAACCTGAGCCTTTTAAGGAATGCAAACACTGATTCGGAGCCAGACCTCTGGTAAAGGGTTACCATATGTGGGCCATACAAGAAATTCCTTCTTGTCATTAGAATTTTTCTACAGAGTGTGCTATGAATAGAAAGTTTGTGCGTGGTTATGAATATGGATAAAATACATCACTCATGGCCAGGGAATGGCAAGCAGAATTGAAAACACATATTTTGGGGCACATAATATTTTTAAAAATATATTTAAAAGAAAATAAACACAGGTTCTGTGTGTTCATTTACTGCCTGAAGTACCTTTGGGGAAAAGAGACATCAACAACTTTTCTTTCCAAACCATTTCTTTCCCTTGTGCTTTTTTAGCACAGGCCTGGTCCCTCTGGAAAGGAACAGGGGTCTCATAAAGTGCATGGCAAGTTGTTTTACTGGCAAGCATCATATCCCCTTCCTGTAGAAGACAAGGAACAGAGTCTGTGAATATGTCCAGAAAGTCCTAAGTGGCTTGGGAGATATCGTCAATGCATTCCTTTATTTGTTTACAACCCTTCAGTTTTGGAAGGACTCTGCTAATTTCTAAGTTTTGTGCTTTCTTTTTCAAAGATGTGCAATATTCATTTGTAGCTTCTTCTCATCTTTCTTTTATTCCCATGACTTATATTATTGTTTGGATGCCCAGGCAATCCCTCATTTATTTTCCCTTTAAATCATCTCCCTGTTCTTCGTGCACATGCACTAAAATGGTCAGTTTCTGTTTTAAATTCCAATCCATTCCTGATGCATCTCCTGGTTTCTAAGAGGTTCATTCTCTGCTAAAGGTCAGAAAGTGTTATGTATTTATAATGAATGGTGAGTGATTACTAAACTTTTTTGACTAAAAGTTACATATTTTTCATCAAAGAAGTTTATAAAATCACATTCATCTTCATTATCAAAAAAGGTTGATTATGGGGCCAGAGAGATAGCACAGTGGTAGGTATTTGTTTTATGGTTGTGTATATTTGTGTGTGTTTACCATAGTACCATATGCATAATTGATAATTGATACCGTAATAAGAGAATTTTACATCCTTTGATTCTGAAACTACTTAGGAGGTGCCCACCAGCATGCTTGAAGGATTACACAGTGATTGTTGGGCACCTTCTTGGAGCAAAATTTTTTTAATAATATCTTTATTTAAACACCTTGATTACAAACATGATTTTGGTTGGGTTTCAGTCATGTAAAGAACACCCCCTTCACCAGTGTAACATTCCCACTACCAATGTTTCAAATCTCCCTCCGCCACACACCACCCCACCCCACCTGTACTCTAGACTAGCTTTCCACTTCCCTCATTCATTCACTTTGTTATGATAGTTACAGTGAAGTTATTTCTCTAACTGCACTCACCACTCTTCATGGTGAGCTTCTGAAGTGAGCTGGAACTTCCAGCCCTCCTCTCTTTGTCTTTTTTCTGTGTCTATCTCTCCCCCTCTGACTTATTTTACTCAGCATAATAGATTCCATATACATCCATGTACAAGAAAATTTCATGACTTCATCTCTCTTGACGGCTGCATAATATCCCATTGTGTATATGTACCACAGTTTCTTTAGCCATTCATCTTTTGAAGGGCATCTTGGTTAGCAAAACTCACAAAGAAAGAGAGAGAGAAACCTGATAACCCGTATTAGAAATGAAAAGGGGGAGATCACTACTGATATTGCAGAGATCCAACGGGTAATCAGAAACTAGTTTGAGAAACTCTATGCTACTAAACATGAGAATCTGGAAGAAATGGATAAATTCTTGGACTCTTATAACCTTCCACGGTTAAGTAAGGAGGATGTAGCATACTTAAACTCCCCCATCATTATTGAGGAAATTGAGCGGCAATCAAATGTATGCCTAAAAAGAAAAATCCAGGCCCAGATGGATTCACTAATGAATTCTTTCAAACCTTTCAAGGGAACTACTACCAATCCTAGCCAGGCTCCTTCATGAAATTGAAAAAACAGGAACACTCCTAAACAGCTTTTATGAAGTCAACATCAACTTGATACCAAAACCAGACAGAGATGCTGCCAAAAAAGAAAATTACAGACCAATATCCCTAATGAATGCAGATGCAAAGATACTCAACAAAATCCTGGCAAATAAAATCCAATACCTCATCAAAGAGATCATTCCCTACAATGCAAGGATGGTTTAACACCCATAAGTCTATTATCATAATATAAAGCATCAACAAGAAAAATAACAATCACATGATCATATAATGGACACAGAGAAAGCATTTGATAAGGTTCAACACCCATTCTTGATAAAAAATATCATCAAGATGGGAATGAAAGGAAACTTTCTCAATATAGTTAAGGCCATCTACCACAGCCAATGGCGAATATTATCCTCAGTGGATAAAAACTAAAAGCCTTCTCTCTAAATTCAGGTACAAGACAAGGCTGTCTGCTCTCACCACTCCTCTTCAACATAGTACTGGAAGTACTTGCTATAGAAATTAGTCAAGAAAAAGATATCAAAGGAATACTAATAGGGAAGGAAGAATTCAAGCTCTTACTGTTTGAGGGTGACATGATACTATTCTTAGAAAACCCTAAAGACTCTACCAAAAAGCTTTAGAAACAATAGATTCATATAGCAAGTTGGAGGCTACAAAATTAACACACAGAAGCCAATGGCCTTTTATACAGCAATAATGAGAAGGAAGATATGGACACTAAGAAGGGGCAATCCCATTCAGATTAGTGCCACTTAAACTCAAATATCTAGGAGTCAAGTTAGCCAAAGACGTGAAGGACCTATACAAAGAAAACTATAAAGCTCTGCTCCAAGAAATAAGAGAGGACACATGGAAATGAAAACACATACCCTGATCATGGATTGGCAGGTTTAACATAATTAAAACGGCAATACTCCCCAAAGCATTATACAGATTTAGTGCAATTCCTCTAAAGGTACCCATGATATTCTTCAAAGAAGTGGAATAAAAATTTTAAATTCATTTGGAACAATAAACACTCTCGAATAGCTAAAGCATTCCTAGGGAAAAGGAATGTTGCAGGCATTATTTTCCCCAACTTTAAACTGTATTACAAAGCAATAGTTATCAAAACAGCATGGTATTGGAATAAAGACAGTTTTATGCTTTTATTTTTGTCTTGTTAAGTTATTCATGAGCATAAACCATATCTATGCTATTAAGTATTCATTTCAAATTTTACCAGTTCATTCAACACAAAGAGACCTGGACTCTCAAAGGTTAAAAAAGAAAAATTTCTTCCTCTGCACTTTAACAATACAACATTCCATTACAGTCAACTTGTCCATCAACTTCTTAATACTTTTCTATCTTATAAAAGCTGTTCACTGCGGGCAGTTACTGTTACAATGAAACAGAAAAGGTGACTATAATGTGTATTGATTGAAATGGCACAATATCTCTATTCTCTGAATATCACTGGAGCCATCAGTTTATACAAAAGACTGCCCAAATAGATATGCACTATTACTATGCTTTTGCTTCAAAAATTTACATTCACCAATAGTATTTTCTAAATGTGTTAGATTATAATGTGGAGCTTGTTTTAAATGCTGTGGGTGGGAAAACTGGGTACTTGGTTTGCAGGAGACCAAGCTATTGTCCAGTTCCTGAATTTTAACTTTCATAATATGAAAAGTGTATCTCTACATTGAGATATTTTATGTAAATAAAATAATAATAATGAGTGCAACAGCGATTTCTAAGGAATGAATCCTTAATCTAAGGCAGACATGGCCCTTCTTCATGCCAACATCTGCTATGCTAAAATACAAAGTGACCTGTAGCTCCACTCCGGAATACAGGTCCCCAAGAACCCACTCAGAAATAGGCAAGTGCATTTAAAAATAGAGAGGCAGTATTGCTTGTAAATGTAAGAGAATTAGTAAGAAAGTGAAAAGCATTTTAATTATTTTTATACAGCTGACAAAGTGATGTGATATGTGTCCTTGAAACATAAGTATCCTGAAGCCTGAATTTTACCATCTTTTGGCTGTGAAAATTTATACTTGTCTTTTAAATATATCACTTTGTGTTTTTGACATCAAAAGGATTCAATATATAACCAAGTGTGTTAAATTTCTATTAACTGTTGTTTTTATATATGTAAAAATAGTTTTATTTAAAGGAAGCCAAATACACAATAGACTATGACATCATTTTAGAAATGCAGATACACAATGCTTTATTTAATTAAACCACAATTTTTTAGTACATGTAAAAATAACTGCCTAACAGATCATCAGAAAACACTTAGGTCAATGTCTTGATAAATGTGTAGTGTTTTTTCCATGAAATTTTGGAGACTATACCAGCTCTGCTCAGGGATATTTATGGCACTTCTCTGGAGACTACATTTGGTGTGAGAGGCAAAAACCAAGTTGGTCAGATCCAATTATTCTTTCTCTCCAGTTGTGGTTTAATTGTTTTTTATTTTATGCACTTCCTCAAAAGTTTAATTTGGTCCTATTTTTAATATACTAGAGGATCAATCAAACTATAATTAAGAAAGTATAAAGCTGTAAGGAAATGTATGATGTTATACATTTTAAGACAGTAAAATATTTTGGGAGATTTAAAATCAGCAAAAACAAGACTTGTATTATAATAAATAGATTATAACTTCATAGTGCTGAAAACAATGAAAACTTTGTTTATTGCAGACTACCAAGGAGTCTGCACTAGGTCAGTAGTAATTACACAACAAATACTTTTTGATATATGGACATAAGGCATATATTTATAATATATTCTAATATTCCCATATAGTTCAGGGATGCATAGTTAGCCAAGGAGAAATCAATACCAAACAAGGCAAAAAGCAGCCTTGAAGGAAATGATCAAAAACTATACCCAATTCAGTGGAGTAAACCCTTAACAGTCCAGTGTGGTTTTCCGTGTTCAATACAATTTAAAACATTTACATTTGTTTTTAAACATTTGCAAATTAAAAAGTCAGTAGTTTGATTAAATCTTGCACATAGAATGACTATTCTCAGTTTTCCATCTGTGAAAAACACATTTCCCACAATAATATTCAGGGCAAATTAGAAGGACCAGCATCATTACAGGGATTTCTTTCATTACCTTCTTCTCAAGATTGTGTCAATGAAACCAAGAAAAATAAAAGTAAAGTAGAATACATCCCTGGAGAGTTCAGATGCAAAAACTGAAGGATTTTGTTTTGTTTTGTTTTGGGGTGACCACATTCGGTGATGCTCAGGGGTTACTCCTGGCTATGTGCTCAGAAATCAGTCTTGGCTTGGGGGACCATATGGGATGCCGGGGGATCGAATAGCAGTCCAACCTAAGCTAGCGCCCACAAGGCAGACACCTCTGCTCCAGCCCCTAAGACTGAAGGTTTTTTTTTTTTTGTTTGTTTTGTTTTGTTTTTTGGTTTTTGGGTCACACCCGGCAGTGCTCAGGGGTTACTCCTGGCTCCATGCTCAGAAATTGCTCCTGGCAGGCATCGGGGACCATATGGGGCACCGGGATTTGAACCGATGACCTTTTGCATGGAAGGCAAACGCCTTACCTCCATGCTATCTCCCGGGCCCCAGACTGAAGGGTTTTATACCTAACCAAAATGCAACAACTTTATGTTACCAACCTCATCACAATTTAATGGGTCGACTGTCTTTTGAAAATAAAAAAAAATGCCATTATATAAAATTAAGCATATGATAGAAAGTTAAAGGTAAGAAAGAATAAGAATGATAAGAATGAAAATGCCGGGCCGGAGAGATAGCACAGCGGTGTTTGCCTTCCAAGCAGCCCATCCAGAACCTACGGTGGTTGGTTCAAATTCCGATGTCCCATATGGTCCCCTGTGCCTGCCAGGAGAGATTTCTGAGGAGATAGCCAGGAATAAACCCTGAGCACTGCCGGGAGTGGTCCAAAATCAAAAAAAAGAAAAAAAAAAAAGAAAGAAAATGACATAGTATCAGCAATAGTACTTAAAGTTCCTGGACCTTATGGTCTTGAATGAGCAATTCCAGATTTGTTTAATACTGTCATCCCCAAATGAACATGGCAATGTGTAGTTGAAGTCACATAATGTTCAGAAACAAAGTAAAAGAATGGTCAGCTAGCAACAAGAGATTACTAAACCTTCTGAAAATGTGTAATAACCTCATTAAAAATGCAATCATTCTCATAAATTTGCTTGTTACTGAACTTTTTCTCCTTTTTGTCTTCTTTTTTATTTTCTTTTTTTAAAAAACTTTTATTAATAGATTAATTAATTGGCTTTCTTTAGGGGGGGTCACACCAGTTTGCTCAGTAGTTACTCCTGGCTCTACACTCAGAAATCTCTACTGGCAGGCTTGGGGGACCATATGGGATGTCAAGAATTGAACTGGGTCAGCCACATGCAAGTTAAATGCCCTACTGCTGTGCTATCTTTCTGGCCCTGTTATTATTTATTTATTTATTTATTTATTTATTTTTGTTTTTTGGGCCACACCCATTTTATGCTCAGGGGTTACTGCTGGCTAAGTGTTCAGAAATTGCCCCTGGTTTGAGGGGACCATATGGGACACTGGGGGATCGAACTGTGGTCCTGCCTTAGCTAGCTAGCGCTTGCAAAGACACCTTACCTCTAGTACCACCTCACCGGCTCCATTTTTTCTTTTTAAATAATTTTTCTCCCAGTTATTTATTTGGAAACAAATGTATTATGATCAACTATGTCAGATATGTGATAATTGCTCTTTAAATGAAGTAAATAGGAAGAAAAGAAGACAGCTATGAAGACTAAGACTAAGAAGTTTAAACTGTCTTTCAAATGACACAAGGAATAGACAAAACAATAAAAACAAAGTCTTGGATTAATTGTGGTTGAGAGAGGAGAAAGAAGAAAGAAGGAAGAGAAAGAAGAAAGGTGAAGGGAATTTAATAGCTGATGGAGGAGAGGCATTGAAACTTTGGTGATGAGTGTGGTATATCAACATACATTTTGAAGAGATATACCATAGATTATAAATAGATTTTAAAAAGAATGAAACTTTAACCTTATTATTGTTATTATTATTAACAATAATAATTCCTTGAGGTATATATATTTGTTTATATTTTTGAGCATCATATATCTGATTACATATATTATATCTATGTATATTTGAGAATCCAAGAAAAGAAGCAAGGAGAATAACCAGAAAATAATCTTCTAGAGTTGAAAACCAGAATATTATCCATAGCTTCAGAAAACTTGTGAGAGCTAGAGTAGTCTTATCTTTCTCCTTAATCCTAAGAAACTCCTGAAATAAAATATAATTATATTTATTGTTACTTATATTAGGGAGAAGGGCTAAACTGCTATCAATAAAAGACGAAAATTTTGTTATGTAACTATTGGTGTTAGGTCATAAAAATAAATGTCAAACTTTTCCTTTCAGAACATTTGGCTTAGGAGCACAATATCTGCTCATAAAACAGTTTTCATAACTGTCATGTGTAGAGATATTTGGTTAACAACTTCAGTTATGATACCAGTGAACTCCAATAGCATAAATCAAAATGGTGGGCACAAGAGGATCCAAATATTTCTTCTAACACATTTTTAATTACATAGAACATACTCCCAGAAACACAGAATGAAAAACAGCTGTGTCGTTTCCCTGTACAACTTATGATCTACAGGATTGATAGCTAATAAATAAATATTGTTTTAAGTTATGTACTTTTGGTGAATTTGTCTTGAAGTCATAATAACTCAGCAACTAGTTGACCATACTCCATATACTTGAGTTGTATATTAGATAGATATATACAGAGTCCTGAACTTTGAAATAACTATATTCTTAAGAAATGTGTATGTTTGCCTTAACAACTAATTTCAATATAAACTAGGTTTGTTATGTTGTTACATCAATATATGTCTGGAAAAAGTGTACTCAAATTATATAAATAGATATATAAACTATATTAATACATGCTACATAAAAACTATAAATGTATAACATACATTATATTTCTATGGTTTTAGTCAGTTATATATATTTTATTCCATCAAAGTTGATGAATGCAATCATTTTGAACATGTTATACAAATAGAATAGTGCAATGTGTAGTCTATTATAAATAATTCTTTTCTTCTTTCTTTTGGTTTTGGGGCCATACAGTGCTACTTAGGCTTTACTCCTAGCTCTGTGTTCAAGGTTCACATCACAACTGCGCCATTCTCTGGGAAACAAATGGGGTGCCAGGGACTGAACTGTGTTAGCCACAAGCAAGCTGCACTGCCTGCTGTAATTTGTCTTTGACCTCGTATTTTGAATGAGTTTAAAGTTTAAATTACAGTTCTTTAGCTCAATATAAATTTAAAAATAACATTCTAAAGTTTTTAAAAAATATTCTAATTTGGGGAACGAAGTGATAGCACAGTGGTAGGGCATTTGCCTTGCACGCAGCTGACCCGGGATGGACCTCAGTTCAATACCCAGCATCCAATATGGTTCCCCAACCCAGGAATAATTTCTGAGCGCTGAACCAGAAATAACCCCTGAGCATCACCTGGTGTGGCCAAAAAATACTCTGATTTTCTGGCTAATTATTATGCCAAAATAGGTATGTGTAACATCTAACTCATCCATTAATAATATTCTATTTTATACACATGTGAATAATTGATAGCCGATAGATATGAGATGTTCTTAATTTGGGTTATAATTTTAAAATATTCTAATAACATGAAAACATCATGTTTCAGCTATGCATATTTGTCTTGGTTATGCAGACATTCCAGCTTATCTGTACCGTTTTACAGTAGGTAGTATAGGCAGAAAATGTCTCTGTTACGTACTTATTTGGACTAATGAATACTTCCTTAACAAAAATGTGTAGGAAAAGCATTCCTTTTCTAATTGTCTGTTTCTCCTGCAGGATTCAAATGGAGGTGGTGTCAGGGAGTCTAAGCCTTGGTTTCCTGATCAATATTTTGATTAAAAAAAGGTCATCGGTTCGAATCCCGGTGCCCCCATATGGTCCCCCATGCTTGCCAGGAGCAATTTCTAAGCATGGAGCCAGGAGTAACCCCTGAGCACTGCCGGGTGTGATCCAAAAACCAAAAAAAAAAAAAATCTAAAATTTTGAGTAATGTAATTACTCATTACCATAGTATATATTACTATATTATATATAGTAATGTATAATGTATATTAGTAATGTATCAATAAATAAAATGATAGAGAGCTAATATTTAGTAAAATAAAAACTAAATTGATTATTTAAATTGCCTAAGTGTATTTAGTAAAATATGATTGGTTTAAGTTTATTTGATGAAAGTATACATAATTTACTGAAACCGAACCTAATTCTCTCTAGTATAAAATATAAATATAAAATATATAAAAAGCTCTGTTATAAAATATACACATAAAAGAGCAATAGCACAGAGGTAGGGCTTTTACCTTGTACATGGCTGACCCAGGATGTGCCTCGGTTAGATCCCCAACATCCCATATGATCCCCCAAGCCCAGAGCTATTTCTGAGTGCATAGCCACGAGTAACCTCTGAGTGTCACGGGGTGTGGCCCAAACCCCCAAAATAACCCTAAAATATACTCATAAATATTAAATAGGAAAACCTACTTATAGTGTATATATAATATGTATGCATATTTTCCTAAAATATGATACTGACCTAAACCCATGAAAGGACAGTTTTTCATAAATGTAGTCATGAAAGTATGTTTTTATAAGTGAATAATGTCTTTATGCTTCATAACTATTTTATTTTTCTTGCAAATGAATTAAATAGAATAAAAACTGTGTAGCTGCATGATCTACAGCCCAGATTTATAGGTAAGGTTGGCAGACCAATGGGGAGAAATATGAAGAACTATTTTCTAACTCTTCATAAGGGTTTTTCATAATTACTTTCTCTGCAAGTAGAAACAAACTTAATTTTTCTAGATATCTTTCCTGAACACAATATGAACACAACTATCATACACATTTTGTATAGGGGAAGAAATTCAGTACAAGATATTGTTTACGTCCATAGAACAAAGATATTTTTCTCTTCAAGGATTTCATAGATTTGTTTTTATTTGGTCAGTGGCTTGAGTAATTAAAAAATGTTTATAAGACCACTTCTTGCCAAGGTCAAATTTAGGAAAAATATCTCTAATAAATTATTATTTTTTCCTTCATGGAATAGTTTAGTCACATGAATTATACCTCATGTTGATTCACCTTTAACAATTTTGTTTATTTATTTATTTATTTGGTTTTAGGGTCACACCTGGCGGTGCTTCAGGGTTACTCCTGGCTTTCTGCTTAGAAGTAGCTCCTGGCAGGCACAGGAAACCATATGGGATGCCGGGATTCAAACCATCTTTCATCCTGTCCTGTATAGGCTGTGTGCAAGACAAATGCCCTACCGATGTGCTATCTCTCTGGCCTCATCACCTTAAACTATTTTAAAAGTGACAAAATCAATGCAAAACTTTTGATCAAAGATATTTTATTTGTCATAAATAAGTAAATTTATCACAATATAGCTTGTTAGAAACTCTATTTCTAGTCCTAAATAGAGACTTCTTAGTGTGGCATCTTTCACTAATGCTTTGGTGATCTAAACTTCTTTAAATACTTGAACACTTTGCAGAGGCTATATTCTCCTCATAGTGCAGATAGCAGCACAGTTTTTACAAATAAAATAGAACAAAATGTAATGAAGATATTTTAATATATACTTATTTGATTTATTCTGGACCACATCCTGCAGTCTTAGGGAGATAAAACTACTGACAGGGTCTAAGATAACATTCAGTGCTGGGGCTCAAACCCGGAGTTTTGCCATTCACTGCATGAGCTATTTTTCTGGCCCCTAAATGCTTTTTTAAAGAAAGATGTTTATCATTTCTAAAAGTTTTTCAATATTATTATGTCACCACTCTTCCCATCCTCATACTTTTTTTACTTTAAGGAAATAATTATTTACGGTCCTAGGAAATTGAATTCAGTATAAAGAAAAGATAAGATAAAAATACTGTACTTAAAATAATTTCATTCTAAGAAAAGAAGGCAAAAGGAAGGCAAGGCAAATTCAAGGTCATATTTATATACTAAAATTGTGGTCCTAATATCTGTCAGTAACTTACATATTTTTCCACAAATATAAAAATAAAACCAGGCTTTTTATTGTTATTGACTTGTTGGATCCCATTCCAACAGGGCAATTAGAGACTTGTCCATTCCAATAAGAGTTTCTCAGTCACTAGTAGGATTTAACCCATTTCCAACACTTTCAGCCTGGAAATAACAATATGTTACATAGGTTAAAAGTACAATGTCCCACAAAAAGTGATAAGTGCAGTTAGAGAAATAACTACACTGACAACTATCATAACAATGTGAATTAATGAGGGAAGTAGAAAGCCTGTCTCAAATACAGGCAGTGGGGGGAGAGGAGAGAGATTTGGGACGTTGGTGATGGGAATGTTAGACTGGGGAAGGTGAGTGTTCTTTATATGACTGAAACCCAACTACAATCATATTTGTAATAAAGGTGTTTAAATAAAAATATTTAAAATGAAAAAATATTGAATCCTAGCATGTTTTTTTCTTTCTCTAGACTACCTTTTTAAAATAAAACATTTGCACAAAAAAGTACGTCTCAAGTTTGAATAACCTGAATTCTGAGTTACTATGCACCTCCTTAGATTTCAGGTGTTTGTTTAAAAATATTAGATTTCTTTTCAAATTTTAAATTATCATTTCAAATTTCAAATTATCATCTCTATTTCTGATTTACTGGCATACCTTCTGTCTATGCCTTCTTCCCTTTTATAAAAATCTAAAGTTTTCATTTTGATTAGTTCCTTTGATTTTGATTAGCTCTTTATTTAAGTTGACTTAAACTTAACTTATGGTAATTGTCAAGAAATGTATTAACCTTCCCTCTTGGTGATGTGCCTTTCCCACTAGATTGAGCAGGTTGATAGTTTATTATCTAAAGATCAGTATCAATTGTTGAGAAGACGGTATAAACTCAAACATTATTACTGCTCACTAACATGGAAATATTTTTCAAGTATCCTCTGTAAATAAAGTTGGGGTGAATGAAATATTTCCAAGGGACTGAGGACTCAGTTTGTTAATTTAGTAGCTAAGAGAATGAGTAGTCCTGAGTATATACTATAGTCTACAATTAGCTAGTCATTTATCCTTTGATGAGAGTATTGTCTCATTATGCCATTTATTTATATATTTTGGTAAACATAATAGAAACTTAGAAATAAAAGAAATAAGTGAGATATATGTTTAGATTCAATAATGTTCCAGGATTTAATTCCAGAGTAAATAATATCTAAAGATTTGCAATTTAAATTATAAATTATATATAAAGATAATAAACAAAACTCATATTTATAAAGTAGAATATAATGAAAACATACTGAATAATACCATAAAGGAATCATAAGTATACTACACAACATGGTGTCTATAGTTGAAAATACTGTATAGTATAATTAAAATATGTTCAAATGGTACATCTTATATTAAGTATTCTAATTGTAATAAAACTAAACTGCAAATAAATTATTTTAGTTTAGATGGATAAAATAAACTTGATATTTCATGAAAATTTGGTTCAGATCATATGTATGATTTTGGTATAAAATATATTTTTAAATGAGTCACACTCCAAAAAAAACTAGAAAGACATTGATCTCTGAAATTCGTTCTGGGGCCCTGGAGATAGCATGGAGGTAAGGCGTTTGCCTTTCATGCAAAAGGTCATCAGTTCGAATCCCGGTGCCCCATATGGTCCCCCATGCCTGCCAGGGGCAATTTCTGAGCATGGAGCCAGGAGTAACCCCTGAGCACTGCCGGGTGTGACCCAAAAACCAAAAAAAAAAAATTCGTTCTGTTAAACTTTATTAAATTAATTTATTTAGTCTGATGAAAATAAACCCCTATTCTTCGTAAAAATAGAAAGACCATTGTGCAAAATACTAAGTGGTCCAGCAGTTTTCATCTTGGTATTGTTGACTTAAATTTACCAGTAATTCAGTGATTAAAAACTGGAAGAGACTATATGTAAGAACTATATTAAGTGATTTAGCTTTATACAAGCTAGAGGTTTCATAAGATTGGCACACAGTCTGTGAGTTCATTGTGCAAAATCAAGTACTCCTTCCAAGACTAAAGCATTCATACATAAATGACATTACATTGTTGATCAATTATAGCTGTGGCAAGGCAGCAATGCTGAATTAAGAATTTATATGTAGGCCTTTTGGTTAAGAAGAGTGTAATTAAAATTCATATATAAATTATGTGAACAAAATGCATTTAAGAAAATGAATTAGAACAAATCAATTATTGTCCCTCTTCTACAATTTTGTCTGCTAAGAAATGTGTTCATATAATTTAATATCACTCCTTAAAAATTAGCTCCAACTGATTTGTGTTAACCATATCAAGCAGATGAAGGGGATTCTTAATGAAGTGGTTAGAAGCAATTGCATAAACATTCCTGGTAACTAATGAAAACAGTCCAAAAGTATAGGGACCCGATTCTTTCACCTTTCCCAGCTCCAGGGAATTAAAGTCTCACATAACATGGGTTTCGTTCAGTGTTTTCCACTCCAACAGAAGTTTTCTTTGTACTATTCCTGCAACTTGCATACCAAAGGGACTAAGGAATGACTCTTTTAAAAATCAGTTCTGTTTTTTCCCAGATTTTTCAAATATATTAACTTCGGTTGCAACTCATCTTTCCCACAGGAAAAAAAAATGGGAGTAGGGAGTGCTTGTTTTCATCTAGCCTGGGCTAAGATGTTTTGCTTCAGTACAGAGAGAAGCTGAGAGGGCATGTGTCTGGGTCACAAAGACAGATCTCAGCTGTGTTTTTCAATGTGCAGGTAGGTGGTCCTAGCTTTCTTGGCAGAGTACAGTAGTAGTCATGTAATAAAATGACTGCAAGGATAAAGTACATTTGTCAACCTGACATGAAAGACAGTAGTTCTTACTTTCTAAATAGAATAAGGCTGTTTTCTTCAATACTTCAATTCTTCAGAAAAATTCCAATTCCTATATGTAAGAAAATTTATGAGACCCTCATTGAAAAAATAAAAATTGTCAAGACATGTGTAGACCACATTGGTGATGCATGAACCACATCTGAGTTGTAGAAATATCATGTCAACAACTGAAGAACCACATCAGTGAACCATAGCTATGGTACATGGGCTGTTGAGAGTGTCACATGTTGAGCATATAAACACTATAAGCACACATGTAACTGATAAGTAATGAAGAATAATAAAGTGCTACCAATTGTCCCAGTCCCAGAAATAAAGATAAGATAATCTTTTAAATAGATATACCACAAATGTTTGTATTTTTATATATTTACATATTTGGAGGATTCAAATCAAGCAAGTAGTTTCTATGAATTACTTTTGACTTCAGAAGGAATTTTAAACCTTAAAATAACCATACTTGTGAGTGTATATTGTTATTAAGTATAAAATTTATTAGTATATTTTTAAGTTAGCATGTTCCTGATTGTGTTTGCTTCAGGTACATTCACCTGTGTTGTATTTTAATATATGACAAAAGGAAGCAAATAAAACAAATACTGAATTATCAGTTTCTTAATTATCACACATATAAATAAAGGGTAATTAAAATATGTAATAACATTGAGTCAAAATTTGAGATGTAAATATAAAAATTTTCTCTCCAAAATCTTGAAGGGAAGACAAAGGAAAATATGAGAATAGTAATAAAAGTACTTATGTGAGAGGTATGCCTAATATGCTTCATGTAGCTGACTCTAAACCCAATTACTATATATAAAAAAAAAAACCTCTATAAAAATAGAGGTTTCTGGGGTCTTGCAGTGGCGCTGGAGGTAAGGTGCCTGCCTTACCTGATCTATCCTAGGACGGACCACGGTTCGATCCCCCGGTTTCTCATATGGTCCCCCAAGCCAGGAGCGACTTCTGAGTGCATAGCCAGAAGTAACCCCTGAGCATCACAGGGTGTGGCCCAAAAAACCAAAAAAAAAAAAAAAATAAAATAGAGGTTTCTAGATTAAGAACTTTCAGAACAAAATATATGTTGGACTCTATTCAAGTGTGTTCGTAGTTCAAATATACCACCTTTTTTTGTTTTTTGTTTTTTTGGATCACAGCCGGCAGTACTCAGGGGTTACCCTGGCTCCATGCTCAGAAATTGCTCCTGGCAGGCACGGGGGACCATATGGGGCACCGGGATTCGAACGGATGACCTTTTGCATGAAAGGCAAACGCCTTACCTCCATGCTATCTCCCGTATTAGAATATATAACGGCAAATCTTACACAGTGAAATTAAAGGTAGTCAACGGCAAATCTTACACAGTGATACTTAAGGTACATGGTGACAATAAATGGGGGCCTTTCCTCCAGTGTTGTCCTCCCTTCATCCCTATTCCCAAGCATATATCCCTTATCACCCTCCTTTATCCCCTTGAATGCTAGTGCATCTAAAAGCATATATTTAACCCTAATGTTATTTTTTACTAGTGGTTTCTTAAAGGTATAGAGTCAAGGGGGCACTGTAAAAACAATATTAATGTGGCAATTATCGTTTGCATGGGCAAATATACCATTTTTTGGACATTATTACTATTACTGGTCACTCCATAATCGTTTGCTCATTTCCATGGTATATAGTCATTTTAATTATTTTGTGATTAAGCTTTGCTATAACAGTATTTAAATTTAAATGTCATTGGAATAACTAAAATATGATTGCTTATAATTACAATAGTATTTTGTTTTTATTTTTCCCTCTCTCTTCAGTTGGTGCTGGAAAGTAAATCTGGAGTATCACACTTGCTTATATTGGTTTCTTAATAAATGACAATTTTGTCCTACAGTTTATGGCAGAAATACAATAAATTCAATAAATAATAGATTACAAGTAAGACAACTTGTCACATATTGCAATTTAATTGCTTTTTATTCTCTTCCAGGGTCACAGAAAACAGCTTTGCACCAGCCAAATCTCTCACAAATGTAGAGATTTGATTCTCACAATTTATAAATATTATTATTTATATTATTATTATTATTTATATTATTCTGAAATAAAGTAGTCATCTCACAAACAGTAAAACAGTTTGCAGGTTTCCAATCACCCAGAGTGAACACAACACTGAAATTCTTTTGTTTGGTTGTTTTATTTGTATTTTGGACCCCACCCGGTGACACTCAGGGGTTGCTCAGAAATTGTCCCTGTCTTGGGAGACCATATGGGACACCGGATTTCGAACCACTGTTAGTCATGTGCTATCACTTCGACCCCACAAGATTGGAATTCTAAGAAAGAATGCTGCTGGGTTCTAAAAATAAGTATTGCATGCATGATAAATAATACGATGAATAAGAGATGCTACATCAAAAGAGGGCAAAATAATATCCACATAGCTTGTGAGTTTTAAATAAAAGTTAAGAAAGCAAGAATGATAAGATGAGAAAGAAATTTGGCATTTGGAGATACGTTTTGTCCATTGTGTTTTAGAAAGTTTCCAGTAAAAAGTTTTTTTTGGAAGGCAGATTCTGTGATATGGGAATCTCTTCAATAGGAAGTTGATCCTAGTGTGGTACCTATGTTTTAAACCAGACATATTTGAGGTCTTGATGTAGTTCAACTATTTCTGTATGGACACATTTATGAGAGTATTCTATTTATTTTTACTTATAGAGGAACCTGTTAGGAATTTCATTTACCACAGAGTGGATATCATAAAGCTTATGATTTGTCCTTCATAGAATACGATGGCGTTTTTGATGTGTTAGAAATCCAACAGAGGTGAAAATGTAAATATCATGGAAGAGAATTCAAAAGTTTGTGGAAGACAAAAGTTTCTAGCTTGGAAGTTAAAAAGGAAAACCCAATAATTATGAGTTTGAGTATTATGAGTCAATGATATTTACACAGATTATTCCATTTATTTATAGTTTTGATAAAAATTAATCATTTTGATAAAAACTATTCCTGTTTAATTATTCTGAAATAAAGTAGTCATTTTGTTGATTAGTTATATTTTACTTTCACTTTTTATTTTGCTTTTTGAGTGATATTGCTAGGAATAAGAACTTACCTAGAAATTTTTAAAGCTAAATATAAATGCTAAACGTCCCTTTATATATTTACTAGCTTATTTTACATATAAACAAAAATATATAGTTATGAAGAGGAAAATATATGATTTATAGTTCTTTCTCAGAAAGTACTAGAAATTATAATATACTTGTATTACTTATATAGTTCAGTTATGAAGGGAAATATAAGGAATGAAAATAGAAAATAAAAGTTTTCATTATCATTTTCTCTAACTTTGCATAAATTCTTGTCATTATAGAAGTATCCACATGGTAACAGAAAATGTCATGTTTATTTTTTTATCCTTCGGTTTTTTTGCTTCTGCCAAAATGTTTCTTTTTTCCTCTGGAAAAAAGTTGATATTTAACTCACTCTTCAAGATTTCTTTCCTCACAATACCTTCTCTATGAATTTTTATTAAGGCTGATCTCAATCTTTACAATATAAATAAGAATTCTCTCTAATGAAAAATTAATTGTTTTAGGATGTCAGGAGGTATTACATACCCTGTCAGTAGCACCATGGTTGAGTCACAGTAAACTAGCTCAGTACTTCCAAAAGGCACTCAGAACCCTTGTTATAATAAAAATGCAAGTGATGACATATTAATAAATGAAAAGACATTTTATCTGGTAACTCCTTTATCTTTTCCTCAGGTGCTGTTAATCCTATACTTAAACCTTCTATTACTAAAAATAGTTTTAAATGGTTTAAAGCCATACCCAATGACACTCATGGCTTCCTGCTATGGGTTTAGTAATTAACTCTGGTATGTTCAAAACACCATACATATTGTGTGTTAGGAATCAAACCTGGGTTGGCTTATACAAGGCAAAAGCCTTACCTACTTAGCTATTGCTCTAGTTCTATTGACTTCTTTTTTTAAATCACCTACCATACTTTCATTTGTGCTTGTAGTATTCTCATTTTAACACTCATAGTTTCTTAAGTTTTTCTTACAATCTGCACCATCATTTCTTTAAGTTCATTAAACATCTTCACATTTGTGTGACTTAAATCATTGAGTATTTACTAACTAGATGGTTCTTGTTGAGCTTCCCAGGCTATTAATTTTTTTCTTTGAGTCTGGTGGGCTTCTATGCTTCTTCTTCTGGTTTGCTGTGCTCCTGCTGTGTTGAGGAAAAATATTTGTAATCGGTACATTTGTAGCTTTTTTAGACATAGAATTAGTAATTAATCACTTTCTTTCCTGCTTGTCTTGACTCATCAATAGGCTGTATAACTGTGAATAGTATGAAATGTAATGAGAAGCTGCACTCCAGACGGTGTGGAGGTGGACAAATTGAAATGGCATAAATAAGGCATGGAGAAATGACATATCTAGCTAAAATGAAGAAGTATTAATCTGCCTCTCCAAGTCCTAAAAATCATCAGAATTGTTAGTCAGTATATCTGATAGGGTGTGGCAGTAAGCAGATACTAAAGAGCTGAAAAAATGGTCAACTCAAAATGGTAGAAGCTTGGCATGTAGGCTCAAAAACAAAACAAAACAAGAAAGGTGCTGGAAATAAATGAGCATGAAAGTAAATCTGCAAACTAAGTAAAATTATAATTTCAAAGAAAATTATACATCATGTCTTGGTAACAAAATTATGAGACATGGTAAGAAAGTAGGTACACGGGCCCAGAGAGATAGCTCAGCGGCGTTTGCCTTGCAAGAAGCCGATCCAGGACCTAAGGTGATTGGTTCGAATCCCGGTGTCCCATATGGTCCCCCGTGCTTGCCAGGAGTTATTTCTGAGCAGATATCCAGGAGTAACCCCTGACCACAGCTGGGTGTGACCCCAAAACCAAAAAAAAAAGAAAAGAAGTAGGTACTGTGTAGAATATTAGAATATTTTGTATTTATTTTATGTATTGTATTTATTTTGTATTTAGAAATAAAGTTTGAAGGGGAGGCCAAAGGAGACGGTTGAACAAAGGCAGTTGGACAGTGACAGTTGGAGAGAGGCAGTTGGAGAGAG
>PVKC010011183.1:0-24942 GCA_004027635.1 Crocidura indochinensis
CTGTTTCCTCTTCTTCAGGAGGTCATATGCACCTAGCCTGGTGCAAATTGGTGTCAGAGTGGTATTAGGGACTCCCCCAGGTGGAGTTTGGTTCCTGATGATACTGCAGGGAACTGTGTCTGTTCTAAGTTTGGGATCCCTGTTTGAGTTTGAATGGTCGATGTTTAATCATGTGAGTTCTAAGTCGAGTCCCCATGACAAATATTCAGAGTGGGAGGTGACCCTGTATTATAAACTTTGTGAGTTTTTATTCCTAGTAGGTAAGAGTTCATTTCTATACATAAGATTTCCCATTTTAGTATGCCTATACAAAAAAGGTATTATGCCATATTATATTGTCGGTATATTGTGGGGTAAAGGGCAGGCTATAAAATCTCTGTTCCCTGATTTTGACCTGAGCTTTTATCCCAAGCAAGACTTTACTTCTAGGATTTCGTACTAAGCAGAACCAGAACAAGCAAAGAAAAATGAATACATAAATAATTTAAAAAAAAGAATGGAGGAGGCTACCTTTACGTTTGGAAATATACACACTAAGAAATATAGCTATTAGGTAATTAAATATACATAGATAATATAGATATCCTTATTAAGTCCTTTGAGGTAGTCTTGTGAGTTGGGATGAGATCCAGGGCACATTTTCATCTCACACTGTGGTCTTATTGAGTCTGAGAAATGGTTTGCATTAGGTAGTCACTGATTTAGTAAGGGATTAGGTAGTGTTCTTGAGCTGGGGGTTTTATGGAGCTGAATTCGGTAGCATGGACCAGTCCATGTTGGAGTGGGGGGGGATCCATACAGAATGAATCAGTAGGAGAGGTGGTTAGAGCTTCTTTCCAGGATGAGATTTATGGGGCTGAGAGGGTGTCCTTTTGCTTTTGGAGCTGAATGGCTCTTCATTGGGACAGGAGGTCAGTCTCAGTTCCTAATGGGTTAAGAACTGAGGATAAAGAGGAATAAATAAGGAGAGATAATAGATAAAGATTGAGGGGGTGAGAGGATAGAGGGGAGGGGAATATAGAGGTTAGAGAGGAGGGGAAAAGAGTAATATATGATTGACTATATACAATTTAGGCATGGATTGTTTACAGTATAGATTAGGCAAACATAGACAAATCCACTGCTTACAAACTCATGGCTTTATAGACAGACATTAGAGATTGATTCATAGGTTGTATTTGGAGACCTGACCCTTATGGGATTGGTTGGAGCTCTTAAAATAGTGAATTAAAAACAAAAATAATAGCTTAGAAATAAGAGAAAAAAATAAAAAGATAGAAAAAATAAATTGGATTGGTAACTTGAAGGGGAAAGGTTTTTCAATTTCTAGGCACTTCATCAAATGCAGGGGTAAACTTTGCTAAATGAAGGTTTCAGGGTTAGATTTTGCATGGGGCATTTCAGGATAAACATATTTTTTCAATACTAGAGTACTCAGAGGAATCTACCTTATGTAGTATCATCCACAGTATCTTGTGCATCAAGGCTCCTTTTCTGAAAAGAAACTGACAGAATAGCCTTTATGATAGTGCCATAGCTTGAATTGAAAAAGAAGAAAAAAGAAAAAAAGAAAAGAGAATAATAGTAATTTACAAAAGCATACACAATGAGGGGCCGGAGCAATAGCACAACTGTAGGGTGTTACCTTGCAAACAACTGATCCAGGATGGTCCTGGTCCAATCCCTTCCCTCTCATATGGTTCTCCTAGGCAGGAGCGATTTCTGAGCACATAGTCAGGAGAAATCCCTGAGTGTCACTGGGTGTGGCCCCAAAACCAAACCAAATAAAAACAAAACAAAAACATACACAATGAGTATGACCTGTAAGAGAAGCCTATGGTGTGTAGTTGTCTATTTCAATGGTATCAATGGTCATGAACTTTAGGTCATAATAGAAGACATAATCAGGGGCCCGGGAGATAGCATGGAGGTAAGGCGTTTGCCTTTCATGCAAAAGGTCATCGGTTCGAATCCCGGTGCCCCATATGGTCCCCCGTGCCTGCCAGGAGCAATTTCTGAGCATGGAGCCAGGAGTGACCCCTGAGCACTGCCGGGTGTGACCCCCCCAAAAAAAAATAGAAGACATAATCAAAAGGAAATGGGTAAATTTAAGTATTTTATCAAGACATTGTCATAACGAGTATGGTATATGGAGTCCATTATGATATAGTACTGAATTGCAAAATGAAGGCATCCAACCTGAATCTCCAGGAACCTCTGTGGACAAAGAAGTTGAAGTGTTATTTTATGCATAATAAAATTAAGGCATCAAAACATACCTCTAGTGGCAATGCAGCCAGCGTCTTTGGCTTCCAATCATGTTCTGCACCTGATTTTGTGGATAAAAATATTAGAACATTATGATGGGCCTTTGTAGTGGTTGATTGAACACCTGTTTGATCTAAACTGTTCTTTCTGTTGTTGCAGGGTTTATTTTTTTTTTTTTTGTGGTATAGAAGAGAGTTAAGGCTTTGTGTTTCTTGAAGGAACTCTTGAAAAACAAGATTTCACATACATGAATAAGTATCTCAAAATTATGGCAATAAATTCCATCATCTCAATAATCTCACTCAGTGTCAATGGCCTGAACTACTAATCAAGAAGCATAGAGTGGCAAGCTGAATCAAAAAACTTAAACCAACTTGTTGAAGCCTAAATAGATACATCTGAATAGTCAGTATAAAGTCAATGCTCAAGGCCAAAGATAGGAAAACAATTATAAAGGCACATATTTGCCTTGAAAGTTTGGAGTGGTGCTACTTATGTAGAAAACAGAATATTTAACATTAAAAGTCTACAAGTGTAAGAGATGATCACTTCTCAATCATTAAGGAATCTCTGTTTTATGAATAACTCATTTCCAAAATTTATTGCATATAATATGAATAAACAAAAGTTTTAAAACAACTTTTGATAGTCCTGAAGGAAGATACTGGGTGTAGCACAACAGAGTTTGGTAACTTCAACACTCCTCTGTCATTGCTGAATAGATCAAGTGGGTAAAAATTCATCAAGTAAGTATTGGCTTTAAAGAAATAAATGGAAAATTTGGGACCTAACAGTCATGTATAATGTCATTCACCCCTCCCCCCAAAAATACAAGTATGCATTCTTCTCCAGTTTTCACAGGACATCCTTTAAGAGATACTACATGCTCAGTCACAAAATATAGTTGCATAAAAATAAAAAATATAAAAAATATATCAACTATTCTCTCTGACGAAGATGCCTATAAAAATGGAAATTTATTATAAACAGAAAGGAAAAAATGTTCAAACATTTGAATATTAGGCTACTAACTGTTAAACAATCTTTGGATCAATGAGGAAATCAGAAAATAAATAATTATATAAAAGATAATGAAGATAAGAATTTGCAGAATACATGGAATATATCTAAAATGGTTTTAAAAGTGAGGTAGAAATCAATACCAGTACCCATTAAAAAGTAAGAAATAGATGAAATTAATAAAGACAAAGGCTAAGCTGCTAAAAAAGACCAAAAAAGTGAACCCAAAGCAAGAAGAAACTAATAAAGAGAAAAATTCAGTGAAAAATAAACAAGAGAACTATTCAAAATATAAAAATTAAAACAAGAGATGTTTCTTTGAAAAAATAAAGCAGTATTAGCAAGATATTAACTCAACTCCCAGAAAAGGGAAGAGAGATGACTCTAATAAATTGAATAAGAAATGAAGGAGGAAGAGGGATGTCACAATACATACCACAGAAATTCAAAATATCATCAGTAATTACTATGAAAATATGTATGCTATGAAGTTGGAGAACCTAAAAGAAATGAATAAATTTTGGGTCTCTTAACTTTCCAAGGCTGAATTAAGTGAAAACAGCACTTGAATGTATCAACTGCAGTCAAAGAAATTGAAATGGTAGTCAAATGTCTCCACAAATGTAAAAGCCCTAGCCCCGATAGATCTAGTAAAGATTTCTTAGAAACCTGTAAAAATCTATTCCCAAATTTTTTAGGCATTTTTAGAACGTCAAAGAAGTGATCCTAGTTTCTATGAGGCATAAATTACCTTGTTTCCAGAAACATACAGATACCACTAAAAAATCTATAGACCTATATACCTTATGAATATATATACAAAGATACTAAACAAAATATTCTCAAATCAAATCCAACTATACATCAAAAATATATACCAATCCTAAGTAGTATTTATCCTAGGGATATAAAGGGACTCTAATAGATTCAAGTCAATCATCATAATACATCATATCAATAGTAGGAAATATAAAATCCATATAATATATATCAATAGAATGCACATAAAACATTTGACAAAAAAATAATTCATGATGAAAAACAATAAAATTAATATAAATTAAGACTGGAGAGATAGTACAGTGTGTAGGCAATTTGGCTTGCATGCAGCCAACCTGGATTCAATCCCTGGCATCCCATCTGCTATATGATCTTCTGTGCACCTCCAGAAATAATTCCTGAGTGCAGTACCAAAAGTAACTCCTGAACACTGTGGAGTGTAGTCCAAAAACAAACAAGAAATTAAATGGGCAAATTAAACAAAAAATTAAACAAGTAAAGAAGGAACTTTCAACACAAAGACATTTCTCACAAATCTGTTAACATTATTTGCTCAATAATGAAAAAACTGAAAGCCTTCCCTCTCATAAGGATTTTTCAATCTCTATACTATTACTAACTATAATGTTAGAAGTTCTGTCCATAATAAGTAGGCAATAAAATATATTAAGGACATTCATATCGGAAAATACTAAGTAAAACTATATTTTTTGCAGATGACATGAAACAAGAAACTCCTAAAACAGTAGATGTTTTCCATAATGTTGCAGTACACAAAATCAACACAAGAACAAGAAATTCAAGGTATTAATCTTCCAATAAAACAGAAGAGGAAAAGGTTTATATTAATTTGGGGGGGGGCACACCCTGTGACACTCATGCATGCGTAACTCCTGATTATGCTATCAGAAATGGCTCCTGGTTGGGGGACCATATTGGATGTTAGGAATCAAACCAAGGTTCATCCTAGATAGGCTGCATCAAGACAAGAAAAGCTATCCCATTCATAAGAAATCACTAAACAGATTCAATGCAGTCCCTATAAAATACCACTGATATTTTAAAGAGACACCCCAAACTCTGTTTAAATATAATAAACCCCAAATGATCAATACAATCATAGAATTAAAGATGGAAGGCATTTATTATCCTGACTTTATATAATTATATGAAAATCAAGATGGTTGGTATTAAAAAATATAGACTCTCAGACCAATGAAAGAGAGCAAAGTACTCAGATGTAGATCTTCAAATATATACATAGTCAGCAATTAACAAAGAAACAAAGAGCATAAAATAGAGAAAGAAAATCCTCTTCAAGTAATGGTAATGGAGATACCCCTGATTTAATGTCACTGTGTACTTTAAATATTACTGTGAAAGATATAATTCATATTGATCACAAAAATTATTAAAAAATATCAGTGGTAAATGAATAAATTTTTATTTAAAAAAAGAAAAATACAAAGTAAATTCCAATTGGCTTCCAGGTCAGCCAGACCTCGCAACCTAATAAAATCATAAGCAGTCAACCCTGTGAAAGTAAATTAATTAAACATACTTGAATTAAGCCTTATTCTTTCCTAGACCCTCTAGAATGATAACTGTCTAAAAAAACTTTGGTTTAATTTTCTCAAAACATATCAAACTAGAAGCTTAATAAAGTGTCTGGGATCAAGTGTACATGAGTAACTTTTGTTATATAAGTAATTTTAGCATAAAATGTATGAATAAATTACTTCTTTCCCAATTTTTATGGAGAATATTTATCTGAATTCATATTTGATATATATACCACTAATACTTGTTATGGTCAAGAAGCATTTCTATAATATTTGGAGAAAATGAGCATAAAATTGGAACAAATATATACATGATTTTGCATTTAAATTTTCTAGTCATTGAAGAGTGATAAATGAATTCAACAAAATAATCATTTGGATTTGATAGCATTTTATACTTGAAAAAATTGTTTTATACTTGAAAAAAATTGTTTAAGTAACTCAAGGTTGATTTAAAAACACTTATTACTAGTGTCATCACTTAAAATCAACATGTGCTCATAATTTAAATTTTTTTGACTTTATCCTAAATTCATGTCTATGTACAACAGCCTTTTTATTACATCCGTTTAATGTTCTCAAACTGGATATGTACAAAATTTCATTGACTTCACCTCAGCATATATTGTCCATTTTTCACTTAATCAATTAGGAATTTAGTCATTGCTGACAGTTTTATCACTGATATTTTTATAAAGCAAATTAATCTCAATACTTGTAAATAATTCATATAAAATTTAATAAATCTGGGGCCCGGGAGATAGCATGGAGGTAAGGTGTTTACCTTTCATGCAAAAGGTCATCCGTTCGAATCCCGGTGCCCCATATGGTCCTCCGTGCCTGCCAGGAGCAATTTCTGAGCATGGAGCCAGGAGTAACCCCTGAGTGCTGCCGGATGTGACCCAAAAACCAAAAAAAAAAAAAAATTAATAAATCAAATTTTTCCATTTTCCAATTCCACCATCTTCCCTTGTCATCATCTCTCTTTGGACCATCTAATTTTTCTTTTTCTCTCTTTCGCTGTTATTTCTTCATTATTTACAATTCTCCTAAAAAGTATTTTGACTCCTCTAGGTTTATCTCTCTTTAATATACCTAATGATATCTTATCACTTCCTTTTCTCAAATATATACTTTAATGGCATAAATTTTCCACTTATAGAGATGTCCTATCAATTATGTTGTTGCATAAATATTCACTGCTTGAGATTATATTGATTTTCATATTGTTCTCAAGAAATGCTGCAAAAAGATTAAGATACTATCTACTCTAACTTTTATTTTGTCACTGCAGAAAAATAGTGGTTATGCAACTGGTGTAGTAGTACAAGTAGAATTTCTGATTTTTAATAGCCATAGGTCATATTAGAATTTATGTGTATGCAATTTCAAATATTAACCAATATTCATCCACTTTAATTCATTCATTGAATTCCATAGGGACTCAGGGGCCAAAAGAAGGGTAAGTTAAATGAACTTCATGACACATTTTAAATAACAAAGATAGATTTTTAGATTATGATATTGAACTTGCAATATTATCTATGAAATATTCTGAAATGTATTAATATTTTACATCAACTTAAGAGCATTTCCTTTCCTTAAGGGAAGGTTTATTTTCTATTTGAATTCAAGGAAATATTTTATACAGATTTTAGAGTTACAATTCTACATGATAGCAAAACATTTGTACACTGAAGTTTTTTAGGTTGGATGCCAAGCTCATTTCTATTGCTTTTATTACATGAAATCAATAAAATCTGTCAGTTAAATAGAAAATATTGATCAATTACTTGGCTGTTTTACTAAGTCAAGACCTTGGTATCAAATTAAAGCATTATTTTATACTCTGTTTAATAATTATCTTAAATGTTATCTTAAATTATCTTAAATATTGGTTAGATTTCTTGTGCTCTTACTGTCTTTTTATAAGTGTTTTTTCTTGGTCTTTTTGCCTAATTCTCATTCTTCAGGGTTTCAGTTCAGTGGTTCACAAATACCTCACAAATATTTTGAAATGGCCTTCATCATATAATATTTTTCTTTATTTTATAGATTTTCTCTGAAGAAAGGTTATTTTATAAACTTCACAACAAAATTATATCACTCTTATAAATTACTTTTTAACTCATGTGAAATATAAAATATGAATTGTATTTTGAAATATCTTATGTTTAATGGCTATTTATTATTAAAGCAACACCCGTGCTTTGCAAGAATTTTAAGCAGAACAAAAATTGTATATTGTTAAGGTTATATAGATAACAAAATTGATGTGTAATGTATACCTAAAGACTTTTTTAAGGAAGGAAGGAGTAGATCTACAAATAAAACAATATATTACTTATCCGAAAGCACTTTCTTTGTGAACTAATTTCAAGGAACTGAAAATGTATTTGCCAAAAAGATGCACTAGTGGGTAATGGGGTATGATAGAATTAGGGTAACATTTGAACATAAAAAATATTCAATGATACCTAGTTTTACTTGTTTTAAGTAGACAAAAGCATAGTTCTTTAAACTTGGTCTGGGGGCATAATTTTCTTAATCAGGTCCAGTTTGGCCTCCTTTAGCACATGTATTGCAGAATCCCCATGTAGGATTGTCATGTGAACCACTTAATTAGCATATTTGTTATGTAATTCCTAAAGTTGAAAAAAGCACAACAATTCATAAATATGCTGCTACTGGTACCACAATATCAAAAGGAACTGAGACCCGGAATCTAACTGCTAGAATGTGAATTGTTTATGGAAGCACAGATGGCCAAAGGGAAAACAGCCTTCTCAGGCTAGTTGGCCAGAAGAAACACTGGCAGGACACAGTCACAGTGTGTTAACATTTCCCTCCAATTTGAAAGGGTCTTAATTTCCCTGCTGGACAACGATATTTGACATTTTCTTTGAGGACTAGCATACAGACTGCAGATAGAAAAATTTGAAGTAGAAAACATCTGGAGAGAGAAAAAAGCAGTTCACCCAGCAGGAGATGAGGGTACACAAAGAACTCTGGGGCTGTCAAAATAATGACAGGCTTAGAGATTGCCAAGCAAGGAATGAACAGCCAAGCATTACAAGCACATAATTTTTAAAAAATATAACCTTGTTTAATTTATAAAAAAATAAATCAGAATAAAGGGTTTCATTTTTGGAGTTTATGATAACAACCTATCTCATCAAAAAGGGGAGTAAAAGTTTGTACTATTATTTAAAGTAACATGCAAAAGCTATTTTAACAATTTGTCTAGGAATAATTGGATCAAGGTTACATAATTGTTTCTGAAAGGCATACAATCATTTGAATAATGTGGGCTTTATTATTCTATTTTTAATCCAAATTAATTTCATAATTTAAAATTATACTATACCTAAATCTATTTTCTTTTATGAAAAAGTTCTTCATGTCATACAATGGCCCGGTTAAAACACATTCTATATATGGAGATTTAATAAGGATCACTCTATCTAGCCTTAATTATTTGTGCTCATCACCTTAAAAACAAAGCTAAGATAAATATAGCTTGCTTTCTGAAAATGATTGTTTTATTTCTAACTTCAATATAAATAAACTAAAAATTGTAGGAAACATAAAATAGTTCCCCATCTATTTACCCTAGGAAGATTGAGTAAATTATACTAAATTTTAAAGATAATAATTAATATGGCCAGAGCAATAGCACAACAATAGAGCATTTGCTTCAAGCTGCTGACACAGCATGGACCTGGGTTCGATCCCAGGCATTCCATATGGCAGAGGGTATGGCCCAAAGACAAATAAACAAAAATTAGAGATTATTTAATTTTGTTAAATAAAACAAGTTATCCTATTTATTATTATGAATGCTATAGATCAATTAATGCTATTTAGTTATGTTCATGAAATTAGTAAACTGTTAACAAGCTCTATATTTGACTTTATAAATTATTTTAAAATTAAATAGATAAAATCATATGTAAGAGTAAATTATTAGAATGTGTTTCTGTACTCTAATTTTTTTTGTTGCTCTTGTTTTTGGTTCCACACAAACTTACTGGTTTCTACCAACCTGGTTTTTATTTCAGGCATTCCATAGGTCTCTGTGCACCACTAGCAGTACACTACTGAGTGCATAGCCAGAGTAAGTCCTGAAAATCAGATACGTCCCCCTAACGAAACAACAAGAAGTTCAGACTTGAACACCAAATCCAAAGCCAACTACAACAGAAATGATACTCAATCTACAACAGGCTATATACAGAAGGAGCCACTTGTACTAGCAGCCCGGGAGGAAAAGGAGGGGCTAGATGGAATGCAGGCTGGGAACAGGAATGGAGGGAGGACAGAATTGATGGTGGGAATGTCCCTGATTCAATGTCACTATGTACCTGTAATACTACTGTGAATTATTTGTAATCCACTTTGCTCAAAATAAAAATGATTAATCTACATATAGATTAATAATTATTGTATAATAAATTATATCATAATTAATTATATATAATTATATAATAATAAATAATATATATAAAAAATAAGTTCATCTCATTGTTTGAGAAATAGTCTCAGTATTGCCTTTGCATATCTGACATCTGACTCCTTGGTGAATAGGAAAGTTGTCTCCCTTTTTTTGGAGATCTTTTTTGTTGTTGTTGTTGTTTTGTTTTTGGGTCACACCCGGCGGTGCTCAGGGGTTACTCCTGGCTGTCTGCTCAGAAGGCAGGCACGGTGCCAGGAGCAATTTCTGAGCATGGAGCCAGGAGTAACCCCTGAGCACTGCCTGGTGTGACCCAAAAACCAAAAACCAAAAAAAAACAAACAAACAAACAAACAAACAAAGAAGGCAGGCACGGGGTACCATATGGGACACAGGGATTCAAACCAACCACCTTTGGTCCTGGATCGGCTGCTTGCAAGGCAAATGCCGCTGTGCTATCTCTCCGGGCCCTGTCTCCCTTTTGTTGTTGTTGTTGTTTTTGGGTCACAGTGCTCAGGGGTTACTCCTGGTTCTACACTCAGAAATCGCTCCTGGCAGGTTCGGGGGGCCATATGGGATACCGGTATTCAAACCACCATCCTTCTGCTTGCAAGACAAACTCCTTACCTCCATGCTATCTCTCCGACCCCAGCTGTCTCCCTTTTGACACATGTTTTCTCTTCTATCTAGCACAATCTTCTGGAATATACAAGTCTGAACTGCAGATAATCTGTTACTGTCACCGAGATTATAGATTCATTCCTGTATGGGTTCTTTAACAGTTTTGCTCACAAAACTCTAGGTACTTATAAAGTTATTTGTATTACTTATTTAAAAGCTTTGATTAAGTGGTTTGGGAGACCAGAGAGATAGTATAGAGGGTGAGGTGCTTGTCTTGCACACTGTTGACCAGTGTTCCATCCCAAGTATAACTCCTGATCTCTACCAGGAGTAATCCCTGATAATAGCTGGGAGCGGCCAAAAAAAAAAAAAAATTACAGGGAAGCAAAGCAAAGAAAATACAAAGCAAAGAAATGAATAAAATAAAATAAAACAAAACAAAATAAAATAAAATAAAATGAAGGTAGTTTGGGGTCCCCCAGTGTACAATGGCCTGTGTTATGTTGGTTCCCATGTAGGTTGTTTTTGCTCTCTAGCAATGTTTTCCATTTAAGTTCACACTGATCTTTTTATCATCCTGGTCTGTCCTGGTGCTGTGAAATCATTGGGTCCCAAGTCTTACCTTACATGGCCTGTTTCCTAGAATCTCTTTTCCCTTTAGATTTTTCTGGTTATCCATGATAAGCCATGAGTGTGTGGGTGAGAACTGCACTTTTGTTCTACCTTCTGCTCAGTAACAGACAAAGGCAATGTGAGAGCTGCCTGGAGATTGGCTATCTTATTCCTTATGCTTTCCTATCCCCAGCCATCCTACTATCAAATCTTAACTGGAAACCTCTTTTGTGGATGAGTTAAAAGTTTTAATTACTCTATGTCTATCTTCCTCCCTCTTAATTCATTTCTCTCAGCATAATAATCTTCAAATCCATACATGTATACAGTAATTTCATGACTTCATAATACATAATGCATAAGACATGATACATATCTTAATACACAATACATAAGTTGTATTTCTGTATAATATTGAAACTCAATTTCTAATTCACTGAGGAAAATCCATATCGTTTAAAAAAAGCTAGATTAATCTATAATCTCCCTAGGAGTGAAGAATTCCTTTCTCCCCACATATATGCCAATACTGGTTATTATTGTTCTTTGTGATATGTGACAGTCTGTGGTGTAAGATGGTATCTTGTTGTTTTGACTTGCATCTCCTTGTTGGTTAATTATGTGAGCATTTTTCATGTACCTTTGGGCCATCTGTATTTATTCTTTGAAAAAGATTTTGTCGATCTCCTGTTCCCATTTTTGAATGGAGTTAGATCAATTTTCTTGTCAAGCTCTTGTATATCTTAAGTAATAACCCCTTATCATATGGGAGTTGGGTAAATAGTTTCTCCCATTCTGTGCATAGTTTTGTATAGTCACCATTCCCTTTGAGGAACAGAAGTTTCTCAGTTTAATGTACTTTCAGTTTAAGGTATTCTCAATTTAAATGTAGTTTATTTTGTCTATCTTTGCTTCCACTTCTTTGATCTGTGGTTTTTTTTATCCTTGAAAATACCTCTAGCTTTAATGTAATAAAGAGTTCTGCATACATTTTCTTTTATTTTCTTTTTTTTTTTTTGTTTTTGGGTCACACTCAGCAGTGCTCAGGGGTTACTCCTGGCTCCATGCTCAGAAATTGCTCCTGGCAGGCACGGGGGACCATATGGGGCACCGGGATTCAAACCAATGACCTTTTGCATGAAAGACAAACGCCTTACCTCCATGCTATCTCCCGGGCCCCCCATTTTCTTCTATGTACCTTTATTGTTTCAGGTCTGATATAAAAATCTTTAATCCATTTTGATTTAACTTAAACACAAGGTAACTTAATGCTATCTAGAAATAACATCTTTTTAAATTGCCTGATTAACATTTACTAAGTGCCTATTACTACCACATATGGACACTACAGTAAAACACATGATTGCTGTCCCTAAAGAACTGCAAGAATAATTAAAGATCTAAGGAAGGTAAAAAAAAAAAAAAGCATGTCTTGTGAAAGTTCAAAATAACATTAAATACCTTGCTATAGAAAAGGAGGAGATTGACCTCCTAACTAGTGAGTAACTGGCTTCAAAAACTATAGGAGCTCAGAAGACAAAATTATCCCATCTGCCATGAATAAGAGTGACAAGATAATATGACTGGCTTTGATCTCATCCTGAGGAGTTTATAAAATTTGGATAGAAATAAAAAAGTTAAAAAAGAATAAAGATACTTACTCCAGGTAACAAGATAATGGTGATTGTGTCAATGAAGAAAAAAGGGAAAAGCAAACAATTTCCAACACTAAAAATTTGAATTGAATACAGTTGCTACAGTGAATTGACTACATTGAAATATGTAGGAGAGTGTGAGAACCAGGTAGCTTAAATCCAGATTTTGGAATATCAGAGACTATTGAGAATTCAGGAAATATGAGAATTCTGGAAATGCCTTAAGAAGATTTAACTGGTGAGAGTGAAATTGGAAGGCAAGAAGTAAAAGAAAAGCAATTAACAATCCTATTTTTATTAACTGAGTTTTGTTGTGTGAAACATTTTTATAAGAAATTTTCTATGAAGTAGATGAACTAGACATTTGCATTTATCCAAGGGGGTAAGTTACTATGAGGATTTGATCCAAGGCTACCTAATCCTAAATTTTTGAGTTAAATATGTACTGCTTCTAAAATCTATGTAATGACAATATATGAGGAGAGCTAGTTGGATACAGGTATATGGAGAGGAGAGAAGAGCAAAATCAGTAGGTCTTGGTATATAATATGAAAAGAGGAAGTCAAAATTTTCCAAACTTTCTTCTTGAGGGATAAGAAAATGATGAGATTAAAGTGGAAAAGGTAGAAAAGGAAATAGCTTGGCAGACAGCAAAAATATGAGTAAAACACTCAATAATTTTCAGATGGCAGTGGAATACAGGATGTTTAAGTGGAAATGTCTGGTGGTTGGAGATTCTGAATACATGTTCCTGCTGTACTTTCTTCCACGAAAAATTATATTGCACAACTGATACCACAAAGGAAGTTAAAATGCCTCTGAAAATTTAGATTCTATCTGGGATTAAAAGTCCCCTTACTTCCCAGCATTTCCTACATTTGCTTGAAAGTACAAACCATGAAAATAAAATTGTACTGATTTTGAGAAACAAACATTGTGGTTCAACTGATCAGACCTAGTTTTTTTCTCCCCATCCAACCCAGACTTTCCTTTCTGCCTTTGAATGCCAATTTATATTCAAATACCACTTTCCTCTAACAATTTAAAGTGTGAAAACATATTATTTCCACTGCATGAATCCTGCACAGAGCACTTCCTGTAAAATTCCACTCTTCTGCAGTTAACATATACATTTAGAACAATGTAGGTCTTGAAATAAAAGTCTAAGGGCTCAAGGAAAATAGTGAATTCCTATTACAAATATATACTGAATCTAGGTATTTTTCTGGATTCAATTAGTGTATTGCTACCTTTCTTCAAGGAGTCTTTTGAGTCATTGCTTTATCCTACCATTTTTAATTATGAAGTTTATGCAGTGCTCTCTTCTCATGTTGCAAATGTTATCAAGCTGAAATTAGGTATTTTTAAAAAGTTAATAGTAACATTCTGAATATAATTAAAAGGGTAACCTTAAAAGGAAGACGTTAGACACAAAATCAGAAAAAGAAGTTACTTTCAGTTGAGTGGTTGACAGTGGACATTTTAATTCAAAGGGGTGCATGATAAACAAAGGTATTTCTTTTCCATCAGTGTTTGGCAGGGTTTGGAGTTCTCAGTAGTTCAGCTAGAGCATAAAGAATGTGTGATAATAGCAATGAAGGATGTTGAAGGGGATGCTTGTATAATAGAATATAACATGCCCACCAATAAAAGAATCAAATAGGTATAACCTTGATAAGGCTTAAAAATTCTAAAATACAGCACATGACTTTTCTAAAAATGAGTGTTATCTACACCTAAAATACCGAATGGAATTGCAAAACTAAGTAAACTCAGAATTGACATATAATTGAATTATCCAGTATATTCATGGGGTTTTTTTGCATTGAAAGATTATGTGTGGAGAAAGTTGTGTTGGAAAAGATCAAAATATCTGACATGTAGAATAAAGCATAAATAAGTCTGGGCATAAAATATTATGTAGAAATTTAAAATATTAAAAAAATTATGAAAGATAAAAATTTAAATTATTGCAATGCAATTATTATTAATCACTATAGCTTTTTAATTAAGTAACAGGACCTTTTACTTCTCTAACAAATCAAGTGGGGCCTGCCTCAGTTGACAGCACTGGGGCTTTTTTTGGAATAGAAGACAGAGCCCTCCCATTCTGGATGCATCCCATCAACCTTCATACTCAAACAGTACAATATTAAACTTACATAGGAGCTCCTAAATCTGCTTATCAACTATTTAATATGTCTACTCAAAAAAATCACCTGCTGTTCACAGCTAATCTTCCATACTTTCTGAAAAGAAGATGGAGAAACAGAGAATAACATCCAGCTTAAAATCTCAGCATCTTCTGAGTTTTACAAAGACTCATTTCTAGTACAGCAAGAACACTAGAAACCCGATGGGAGAAATATGTAGAATCACACCAACCTCAATGAGCAATACAATATCACTAAAGTTATAAATGACACCAGCAAATCTTAAGACAGTGTCTTAAGATGAAGCTGTTTAGTGAATTCAAAGAAATGATAACAGATTAAAGGAGGAGAATTGAAGTGAGAAAACTGATCAGAAATGACATACATGAAGAGCATGATAGGTGTTATAAAATATCAATAGAATGTTTAATAGCATAACAGAAGTTAAGCAAAAGATCAAGGAGCTCTAAGATGACAAGGAGAAAGCCAAAGGAAACAGCATAAGACAAAAAAAATAGTACAGAACTATAGGATGAATCCAAGAAGAGCAATATAAAAATCATCAGAGTCCATGAATAACAGTAAGTCAAATGTGATGAAAAAACAAAAATTAAAGAAGCAATCAATACAAACTTTAAAGAATTAAGGATTATAGGCACTGGAATCCAAGGGGAATGAAGGTTCTCAATGCAAATAGACACAATTAACAAATAAATAAATAAATAAAATAAACCCTTTGGGCCGGAGTGATGGCACAGCAATGGGGATTTTGTCTTTCATGCCACTGACCCAGGACAGAACTCGGTTCAAACCTGGGCATCCCATATCGTCCCCCAAGCCACTGACAATTTCAGGAGTAACCTCTGAGCATCACTGGGTGTGGCCCAAAATCAAAAGGAAGGAGGGAAGGAAGGAAGGAAGGAAGGAAGGAAGGAAGGAAGGAAGGAAGGAAGGAAGGAAGGAAGGAAGGAAGGAAGGAAGGAAGGAAGGAAGGAAGGGTGAAAAGAAAGAAGGAAAGAGAAAGAAAGAAAAAGAAAAAGATAGAAAGGAAGGAAGGAAGGAAGGAAGGAAGAAAAGAAGAAAGGAAGAGAGGAGAAAGGAGAAAGAAGAAAGAAAAAAAGAGTTTCTTTAAAGGACAGGAAAAATGTCATGTCATGTAGCACAGAGTATGGCACTCAGTAATGGGGCATATGGTTATCTTCTACTGGATTAAAAAGGCTGGGCCAGAGAAACAGCATGGAAGTAAGGTTTGCATTGCAGAAAGATGGTGATTCCAATCCCTGCATCCCATATGGTCCCACGAACCTGCCAGGAGTGATTTCTGAGCTTAGAGCCAGGAGTAACCCCTAAGCGTGCCATGTGACCCAAAACCAAAAATAAAAATAAAGTTAAAAACATTGTGGCCAGAGAGGTGGCACAGTTGTAGAGCGTTGGACTTGCAGGAGGCTGGCTGACCTAAGATGAACCATGGTTTGATCCCCGGCATCCCATATGGTCCCCCAAACCAGGAGTGATTTCTGAGCACATAGCCAGGAGTAACCCTGAGCATCACCAGGTATGGTCCAAAAACAAAAACAAGGTAACAATGATATTACAGATAGAATAATAGATTTATTTTCTTTTAATTTTTCGTTGTTGTTTGTTTGGGTTTTTTTTTGTTTTGTTGTTGTTGTTGTTTTGGTTTTTGGGTCACACTAGGCAACGCTCAGGGGTTATTCCTGGCTCTGCGCTCAGAAATCGCTACTGGCAGGCTCAGGGGACCATATGGGATGCCGGGATTAGAACCACAATCCTTCTGCATGCAAGGCAAACTCCTTACCTCCATGCTATCTCTCCGGCCCCAATAGATTTATTTTCTAACAATTATATTTGCTGTCCATTAAGCTTTATTGAACCAAGTGATATGAAAAAAAGAATTGTTATATGCCTGTGGGTTTACAGGCTGGATAGTGAGAGCAAACCTGTGGATACTGTGGATGGAAGGGGACTTTGGTAGTAGGTATGGTTTGAACATAAACATTGTATGCCTGAAACATTTCTATTATAAACAACTTTGTAAATTAGTGTCTTAATAAACATTCCCAAAATAAAATAAAATGAAAAAGCTTCACATGCTTATAAAAATAACCATAAAAATAAAGAAAACTTCAGAAATAATATACCTTCTACAAATACTGAGAAGAGAATATGCTGCAAATTATTTGTAGGGCTAAAAAAAACTCTAAATTTTTATTTTGAAGTCTTAAAAATTTATAATCAAATATTTAGTTTCTTATTTTAAATCAATCCAAGTAGGAAGGGTGTGATACTGATTATAAGTCTAACAGAAAACTGAATTTAGGATTCTAAACAAATATCTTTTATCTTCATTAACATAGTTGAAGACTATATTATTGCCTGGGTTCAAAAATTGGATTTGCCATTATTGATTGTATTTGCTTAACCTTCAAAAAATGCCCGAATCTTTCTGTGACTCAATTTCACTCTACAAAATGGGTATACTAAAAAATAGACCTTATTATCAATATTATTAAATTTAATTAGTTAATTTATATAGACTTTAAAAATTGCTTAGAAATAGAAAATTTCACTAACTTGCAACTGCTATTTCTGATACCAAAATGTAAGATATATAAAATTGCATTTACTCTGCACAGGTATATACCATGTGACAAGAATTTCTATAAATTTTAAATATATTAATTAAATATCATATGTCATATGTTCATTTCATTTTTTGTTTGTTTTTTTTTTGGCCACACCTGGTGGTGCTGAGGGGTTACTCCTGGTTTGTGCTCAGAAAACACTCTTGACAGGTTCAAGAGACCATAGAGGGTGCAGGGGATAGAACCCAGGTCCATACCAGGTTGGCCATGTGCAAGGCAAATGCCTTACTGCTGTGATATTGCTCCAGCCCCCCCATATGTTCATTTCATATAAACTTTTTATTCTTACTAAATTCTGAGAATTAGAAATTTATTATCTCCATTCTACAAATAGGAAAATGATGACTTAAAATTCTTAAATAGCTTTTCTATGAAACACAAAATGTAGTTTTATGTAGCTAGACATAAATCAGACTATCTGACACCAAATATGTGTTCTTTACTGCTTATCATTTTATCATATGAAATATACATATGTATCATATATTAGTCCTGTAACTGTCTGATCAGTTCAGGAACACTCAATAATAGAGACTCCAGTTCTTTTTTAATCACCTGCAAGGCTAAAACCTATCTATGAAACCCTTTGACTTTTCTTTTTCTTGTCCTCTTTCACCTCGGCTGAGCTGTACAACATTTTGTGCTCCCTAGATATGAGAAAAATGAAAGAGGTTGTAGTGAAGTCATCTCAGAATTGGCATGGAAGAAAAGCAATTCCTTTTAGTTAGATGTATAAATAATTATAGCACTGCAGATATGTGATTTCAACCATTTAATGTGATAGTTAATGTTTCCCCTTTTTCACCATTGGAACTGCTCTTATTTTTTAATGCACTACTAGTCTTTTTTTTATTTTAAAGAGAACAATTTAAACTGAAAGATTTCCAAGATATTTTCTTCTTTGGAATCCTTTGTTCTAGGATCCTTCATTAACACCACTTGAAAGTGACTGTACTCTGATAATCTAGAGTACACTATAGACTTTTGATATGTAGTAAAAAAACTATTGACACATGCCAGGCAACTAGCTTTTGGGTCCAAATCCTCTACATATTCATTATGGTCTTAGGCAACTACTATGACCCCTCATTTCCTCTGTAAAACTAGGGAAAGTGTTTCTAATATGCTGTGGTGGTACAGAATGTCTTTATGGACTTCTGGAAAATTCTGCCACATGATTACTTCAGCACAATGTGAAGTAATCACAACTCTAAGGACAACTTTCCACATAGCTGAGAATTTACTGATACAAGCCTGAAAGATTAATGTCTATATTGTGTGTTCTCAGCATAATCAAACATAATATATTGTAAAGCTAATAATAGAAAATTTAGCAAACTACTAGGATTCAGTAAAAAAAATATTCTTATGCCAAATAACATTGATGTCATGTTCAAAAAGCAAACCCACTGGGATTTTGCTATAAAATTTCTCTCTTTCTTTCCATGCCCTACCTCCCATATCTAAAAACAGTCCCTCATGTCCACCAAAGCTAAATCCCACAAATATAAAATACACTTAACTTGAAGTCCTTATTCGTTTCCACGTAAGTGAACATTCTTCTGCCACTATAATGCCCCTTGTATATCTCTTCCTTGACCTGGGAGGTTTTGATCTTCTTTTAGTTTGTTTTTTCTTTTTTAATATGGAATGGTTCATGAATTTGCGTGTCATCCTTGGGCAGGGAACATGCTAATCTTGTCTGTATCGTTCCAATTTTAGTATATGTGCTGCTGAAGTGAGTACAGGTTTTAAGCTTCTTGAGAATAAAAATTTTGTTTCCTATTGCAAATTCCTCACAAAATATTAGGCATATAGTAAACATTAAGTAATAATATTACCCAGAACATCCTATTTTCTCTCTTAGCTACCTTTCTACTTCTTCATTCAAGCAGATGAGCATTTAAAACTAAAACATCACACATACATGGTTATCAGAGAGTCAGACAGAGTAAAGTGCTTACTTTGTATTCAGCAAATGCAGTTTCAAATCTCTGGAACTGCATATATTCTCCTGGACACTATAAAGCCAGATGTGGTTCTAAAATAAAGCAGACAAAATGCTAACAACAATGATAATAAAAGAAATAATTTATACAACCCATTTTTTGTAACTTTTACAATGAATGTGGTATATTTTCTAGTAGATTGAAGGCAACTCATTCCTGCATCTGTCATAATATCTCCCTACTATTGTTCTATAAAAGTAAAATAATTTAACTGAATATTTATTATATATTTGATTATCCTTTAATAGAATCATTATAAAGTTATGTCACTAGACTATAATTGACATGATACATAAATATATAATTTGAGATAACTAAAATTATTCATATTTTATAGATGAGAGAACAAAAAGTTAATAAACTTAAATTATTTTCACCAGGTCACATAGCAACTATAGTAAAATTATTGTAAAGTTTATTAACCAAGATAAAATGAATAGAGAAAAAGCACAAAATTCATGAAATGCATTTGCCATATTTTAATAGTTGAAAATGATTGTGTTATATTGTAAATATTTTTAAAAAACAGTTGCATCAACAACTGTTTTCAACATAACTCTTAGGTCGGAGTAATAGGGGAGCACTTGCCTTTCATGTGGTCAACCACAGTTCAAGCCCGGGACCCCATGTGGTTCCTATAGCCCAACGGGAATAATCCCTAAGTACAGGACCAAGGATAAGAAGTAGGTATAGCCTAGTGTAGCCCAAGAACAGATATAAACATATAGAAATATATATGCACATATTTTAAATATAAAGTTATAAAAGTTTCATTAAAATAAATTGAATACTATAACCAGAGTGATAGCTCAGTGGGTACAGGATTTGCTGACATAAGTTGATCCTTAGTATTCCCTAATCTCACCAGGAGTGATATCTAAATGCAGCCAAGAGTTAGCCTTGAGCCCCATTATGTGCAGCCCTGAAACAGAAAAAAAATGTTGAATACTTTTAAAGCATCTCAAAAGTTGTTTTTATAGCATCTTTATAAGAATTATTTTAGAACTAGAGAGAGCAGATCAAGTAAACTGCTTGACTTGCATGTGCTAGACATGGGTTTGATCTCAAACATCCCATAATGTCTCCAAAGCACCACCAGAAATATTTACTGAGTACAGAGCCAAGAATAAGCCCTTTGTATCATCAGGTGTGACCTAAAAACTTTTTTTTTATTTTATTAGACTTATATTTTTAAAGTTGCTTGTTTTCTTCTGAGAAGTACAATAATTCATGTTTAAAAATTTGACTTTATAACTATTTCAATTTATATTTTACTATAAAATGTTTACTTGGAAAATGTACCATTTGGGTACACAGAAAATATTCCCTTTAAATTAATATTGGAGCTATTTCTGAGCACAGAGCCAGGAGTAACCCCTGAGCACAGCCAGGTGTGGCTTTCCCTACATAAATAACTTATTGACTCAACAACTCAACTTATAAAACTGGAAAGTGACCAATAAAATAAAACAAAAATAGGTAGGCAGAAGGAAATAACAAAATTTAGAGCATAAATTATTAAGTTGAAAATCCAAAGAACATTACAAAAATCAATGTATTAAAAAAGTTATTCTTTGAAATTATCAGCTTGATTGATAAACCACTACCAAAACTCACAAAAAAGGAGAGAGTGAAAATAACCCAAAATAGAAATGAAAGGGAGATCACAAGAGACACTACAGAGTTTCAAAGGGTTATTAGAGACAACTTTGAGAAACTCTATGCTACAAAACAAGAAAACATGGAATAGATGAATAAATTCTTGGACTCTTATAATCCTCCCATGGTTGAACTAGGATGATCTAGCTTGTCTAAACAGAGCCATCACTATTTAAGAAACTAAAATGATATTCAACAATCTTTCTCAAAACAAAAGCCCAGGCCCGCATGGATTCACTAACAAATTCTTTAATACTTTAATTAATTCTTTAATACTAATACTCTTCATGCTCTTCCAAATAATTGAAGAAACAGAAATACTCTCAAATAGTTTTAAGAAGCTAACATCACTCTGATACCAAAAGTAGACAAAGATGGTGCAACAAAGAAAACTACAGACCAATATGCTTGATGAAGACAGATACATAAATCCTCAACAAAATCCTGGCAAATACGATGCAATGGTTCATCATAAAATAATACACATGACCAAGTAGGTTTTATTCCAGATAAAATTGTTTATCATATGCAAATAAAAGACATAATATACCATATCAACAAAAGAAAAAAGAAAAAAACACATGAAAATATTAATAGATGTGGAGAAAACATTTGATAAGGTCTGAAACCCATTCATGATAAAAACTGAATAAGATAGGGGCCGGGCGGTGGTGCTGCAGGTAAGGTGCCTGCCTTATCGCGCTAGCCTTGGACGGACCATGGTTCGATCCCCCGGTTCCCATATGGTCCCCCGTGCCTGCCAGGAGCGACTTCTGAGCGCATAGCCAGGAGTAACCCCTGAGTGTCACTGGGTGTGGCCCAAAAACCAAAAAAAAAAAAAATTAAAAAAAAAACTGAATAAGATGAAAATGGAAAGAATTTTTCTCAATGTAGTCAACGCCATGTTCCTCAAGTCAATGGCAAATACTATTCTCAATAGAGATAAACTAAAAGACTTCCTCTAAAATATGGTACTAGACAAGGCTGCACATCTAACCACTCCTATCTAACCTAGTAATGGAAATACTCACTATAGAAATTAGGCAAGAAAAAAGATGTCAAGTGCATCCAGTTAGGAAAAAAAGAAGTAAAGCTCTCACTATTTGCTGATGACATGCTACTTACTATGTTTAGAAAATCCTAAAGACACTGTAAAAATTCTAGAAACAAAAAATTCATATAGCAAAGTGGCAAGCTACAAAATTGATGCAAAAAAATCAATGACCTTCTTATACAGAAGAAATGGCATTATAAAACAATCCTATGCACATAAGTGCTACTGAAACCTTGGAGTCAAATTAACTAAAGAGGTGAAGGAAGTATATGAAGAAAACTACAAAACACTGCTTTAAGAAATAAATGATGATGAAAGGAAATGGACATAAATACTCTGTTCATAGATTTGGAAGATTAACATAATTAAAATGTCAATAATCCCCAAAGCATTGCAATTCCTTGAAGGAGACACGTGGCATTCTTCAAGTAAGTGGATTAAACACTGAAATTCATTTGAAACAACGAACAACCATGAATAGCTAAAGCAACCTTTAGAAAAAAGAAGATGGGAGGCATCACTTTCCCCTATTTTATTATTATTTCTGTTTTTTGGTGGGAGAAAAAGGTTTTATTCACCAGTGGCTGATTATATACAGCAAGCGTCTTTGTGAACATATGCAACAAATAGTGGTCTCACACACCTTTTTATAGGACATTATTAAAAATGTATCAATAGTCTGTTTGCATAAGAACAAGCAAAGTGGGGTTGTACACATATCCCGGCATCTCATCAGCATAGCTCCAAGATTTTCCTAAAAATCAGCATTTTTGAATTAGGAGCGATAGCACGGCATAGAGCGTTTGCCTTGCACATGACTGATCCAGTACAGACCTTGGTTTGATACCCAGCCTCCCATAAAGTTCCCCAGCCAGGAGCGATTTCTGAGCACATAGCCAGGAGTAACCCCTGAGCATCACTGGATGTGGCTCAAAAACAAAAACAAGCAGAAATCAGCATTTTCTTACCTTGGAACAGAGAAATTAAATCCAAGTGCAAACAGGGTGGGTAACTTTAAAATTTTTCAACCACAAGAAAAAAAAAATCATCTCTAAGAATACATGTTATAAAGTTTTCATAAAAGCAAAGAGACATATAAAATTCCACAATAGCAGCTCTTCATTTTCAGGTAGATATTATTAATTATTCAACATATTCTGTAAAATAGGGCTACAATGAGCACACTTTTAACATAATAAATTATTTGACTAACAAACTTAATAACCCAGTTTAAAATACAGTGTCCAATCAAAGCCAAGTAGCAAAAAAAAAAAAAAAAAAAAAGTCAGCATGGTGGTGAGCTGTGGGTTCCAATCAAATCAGATGTGAACCTGGGATTTGCCTTCCTGAAAACCTGAGCTCTGCAGAGGGTGCCATTTTGAATTTTTTTTTATTATTATATAAATAATTTTTATTTTAATCGTATTGGCTTACATATTGTTGGCAATCATATTTTAGGTACAAATAAACATAAAATCAGGGGAACTCCCATCACTAAATTGTCCTCCCTCCACCTCCATTCCCATCCTACTTTACATATCCTCTTCCCTAACCCCCGGGGTTGCCGAAGCAAGTGGTCCTCCTTGTGTCTAGCTTATTACTTAGTGGTCTTACACATGTTTGGTCTTGGTTACCCCCTATTTCCCCCCTAATTGGGAGGCAGGAATAGTTAGTTCAAGTTATGTGGTTTTGTTTGAAAAAGAGAAAATTAATAACCTGGAGAGAGAAGGAAAAATCAGAAGAGAAAAATGATAAATAAAATAAATAAATAAAGGGATTAAATAGTCCAGGAATGGGTCGTCCTTGGTTTGAGAAACAAATAAAATATCCAGTGAGCATTCCAAAAAAAAAGTACCTTATAAAGGTCATGGTTTTGAGATAGAAATGTGGCACTACACACAAGAAAAGAAAAGAAGAAGATAAATAAGTAAATATAAATAGAGATATCCACTTGGATAGCCAAACCACAATAATGAGATCAACAAAAGATAGATAAGCAAATAATAATATTAAAAAAAAAGATTGTTTTGTGCTTGTTTTTTGTTTTTGTTTTCCCCCCTCCTGCAGATGCACAGTAAATATTGGGGTCATTCGAGAAGGAATTTCCTTTGCCTAAGACATACAGGGTTTCTCCACCCTTGCCATATATTGTCACGGGATTGACTATAGACTCCTTTCAGGTTCATTTACTCTCCCCTTGGTGCTTTTGTATGGGAAATTTCTGCTGTATCTTGGGTGATAAAATCAGACCTCTGTTTCTGGAGGTCTTGGCATCTACATGAGCCAAGGAGTTGAACTTCTGCTTATGTTTTTCTGTGTGATTCTAGAAGTTCTGTTCCCTTAGTGTCGGTTTTTTTTGTTTTTGTTTTTGGGCCACACCCGATGACGCTCAGGGGTTACTCCTGGCTATTTGCTCAGAAGTCGCTCCTG
>PVKC010011184.1:0-19529 GCA_004027635.1 Crocidura indochinensis
ATAAAAACAAACAAATAAATCCCCTTTATCCAAATGAAATAAAAACATTTATAAAAATAAGATAAACAAAACTTCCTCCACTATTCAGGAGAGCAGTGTAGAAAATATTCTGGTAAAGCAAGAATAGCTTATTCAGTTGTTTTGCTTAAAGGTATCAAATTTGAGGTATGATGAGAAAAGAAACTAATAAGATAATAGACATATGCCTTTCATTACTGCTTGTATATATACATAATACCGAATGCATTTATAATGTTCATTAGAAAGTTTGAACCTAGGCTTTCCCAAAAAATCATTTCCTGCACCATTATTAATAAACTGTCAATTTTAAGTGATGATAATGCAATCCAAATTGACAGGCAAAACAAAGAGTATTTTGACTTTGGTCATTGATAATACTGGGGTAACTATTGACTCATTACAAAGTTGTCATCTGACAAGAGGTGAACTGTCTCCAACCACAAAGGGTAAAGTCTGATTCCTGTCATGTGCTTTGACACATGGTAAACATTTTAAAAATCCTATTCTCTGTTATACTCTATTCCGTGAGGCAGCCATGAACCACTACACTCAGAACAGCTCCTAAGGGCATGACAATCGAGAACATCTTCTGAGGTCACATAATCAGAGGAGAGTTGTCTCAACCCATGAAGGGCAGAGCACAACTTTTTTGATTTGCTTTGTAGCCCTGCATATCTTCTAGTTAATGAACCCCATCACAACATGTAAAAAAAAACACACTATAAGCGTGACAATAGGGAAATAACAGAGGCCAACACCATGCATAGAAAACGAAAATGGCAGCTCTACTGACCCGAAAAGTGCCAAGCACTTAATTAGCTTTTCAGATAAGGAGTTTTGAGAAGAAATGTGGATGATATTCATAGAACTAAAGGAAGATTGGATTGAGCTGAACAAACGACAAATAAGAATCAAGAGATTATAAAAATGTAAAGTATATGGGGCCGAAGAGATAGCACAGCGATAAGGCATTGCCTTAGATGCAGAAGGACGGTGGTTCAAATAGCATCCCATATGGTTCTCCAAGTCTGCCAGGAGCGATTTCTGAGCATGGGCATGGAGCTAGAAATAACTACTGAGTGCTGCAGGGTGTGACCCAAAAACAAAAAAACAAAACAAAACAAAACAAAAGTAGAAAGTATAAACTGAAATAATGGGACCGAAAAACTTGGTAGGTTAAGTGAAAACCTCACTGAAATGCCTCTCCATAAGAGTAACAGCAGCTAATAAAAATTATATTAAAAAAAAAAGAGTAACAGCAGCTGAGAACAGAATCAGTGAGCTGGAAGATGAGATGCATAACAATTTCATACAACAGAAGATGTTGGAAAAGATCCTTAAAGCAGATGATCAGACAATTAAAAAATTCTCAAAGAATGTGAAGAGATGAAAATAGAAGTCTTTTCTAAATTCAACAGAATCAAAATAAGAATAATTGGAGTCCCAGAGATCCAGGAAGAAAATCTCCAGGAAGAATCAACAGTCAAATACATCATTGCAGAGAAACTCCCAGAGATACACACTGCATGCAACCAAATCCTGCATGTCTGAAGAGTACCAACTAAAAGAAACTTCAAGAAAAGAACCCCAAGACACATTATAAACACAATGACAAATCCCAGAGTGACAAATCCCAGAGAGAGGGATAAAATACTTAAAGCAGCAAAATCAAAAGGGAAATGACATTCAAAAGAACATCCTTAACATTTCAGCAGACCTGTCACAAGAAAGCCTCAAAGCAAAAGGAAGTGGTGGGGTATAATGAAAAAACTTAATGAAATTAATGTTTTGCCTAGAATACTGCACCCAGCCAGACTCATGTTCAGGTATTACAGAAGTATACATAGTTTCACAGATAAACAACAGCTTATAATCTTTACAGATTCAAAACCAGCCTTAAAATAAAAACTTATGGGTATACTTTAAAACAAGACAGACGAAGTGATGCTCCAAAGTCCTGTATAAATTCAAATTATAAAATTTAGATGACACTAAATTCAATGACAATTGTCTCTCTAAATGGCAATGGACTAAACGCACCAGTTAAGAGACACAGAGTGAATCAAAAAGAAATAAAAAATTGAATCCGACGTTCTGCTGTCTGCAAGAAACACACATAAATAGAACAAACATAGACTCAAAAATCAAAGGTTGGAGAAAAAACATTCATGCAAACCTGTCTTGTAATAAGGTGGTCATATTAATATCAGATGACACAAGCTTTAGATTTAGAAAAGTTATAAGGGGAAACATGGGCATTTCCTAATAACTAACAGGAAGAAATCATGCTCCTAAACATATACATACATAATGAGGGATCAGCAAAGTATTTAATACAATTGTTGACATCTGAAAGAAGACATCAATAGCAACATAATAATAGTGGAGACCTCAACACCACTTTGTCACCACTTATAATCAACCAGGCTGAAATCCAACAAGAATATACTAGCTCTGAAAGGAAAAAATGAAAGAAAGTAGCCTAGAAGATATCTATCTATCATCTATCTATCTATCTATCTATCTATCTATCTATCTATCTATCTATCTATCTATCTATCTATTATATATATATATATCCCCAGAAAACTGGATACACATTTCTTCTCCAATGCACATAAATCACTCTTCAGGATAGAACACATACTGACCCATAAAACATAACCCCCATAAAATCAATAATAGAATACCTGACTTGAAAATAAGCAGGGTGTGGGGGAGGAGTAAGATTGGGGCATTGGTGGTGGAAAGGTTACACTGGTGAAGGGTCATGTTCTTTTATAACTGAAATTCAAGTACAAATATGTTTGTAGTCATGGTCCTTAAATAAATAAATATATTATAAAAATAAAGTTAAAAAATTCGTTCTTCAACTTCCACTGCTGGTCCCCATGGCGTTTCTCTGTCACTGCTATGTCTCTAGTGATCCCTGAGAAGTTCCAGCACATTTTACTCAACACCAACAATGATGGGTGCTAAAGAATAGCCTTTGCTATCACCACTATTAAGGGTGTGGGCTGAAGATATGCTCATGTGGTGTTGAGAAAAGCAGACATTGATATCATGAAGTGGGCAGGAAAGCTCACTGAAGATGAGGTGGAGTGGTGATCACCATTAGGCAGAATCCATGCCAATACAAGATTCCTGATTGTTTCGTGAATAGACAGAAGGATGTGAAGGATGGGAAATACAGTCAGTTTCTGGCCAACTGCCTGGACAACAAGCTCTGTGAAGACTTGAAGCGACTGAAGAAGATACAGGCCCACCGGGTCACCGGCCAACACACCAAGACCTCAGGACACTGTGGCAGCACTGTCGGTGGGTCCAAGAAGAAATAAGTCTGTAGGCTTCCTCTATAATAATAGTTTATATGTTTTAAAAATAATTGGTCATCAGTGTATATGTGGCAGTAATAGAAATCATTCATGACATTCAACAGAAATCTTCAAAACTCAGCTTTGCTTTTCTTCATTCTCATTCCGGTCTATGTTCTCTTTGGTGTGGCACATCCAGTCTCACAAATCCTGAATAGTATTTAAAGAAGTCTCAATCTCATTTCAGACTTCTCCCATCTCATTTTAACACTCTGTTAATTTCTGTGCTTTTTGATAAATGGAAATTTAAAACACAATGGATAATACAAAAGGTCCATGGTCAAATAGATCATCTAAAAGAATTGGAGCTATTCATACTACCCTTACATTTTCTGTAAACATTCTTGTCATTTGATAAGTAACTCACAGACTCAGTTCTACTATAAAAGACCCACAGAAAAACAGCAATATTTAACTTAATCCTATAGAAATTTTCTCCCTGGTGAGTCAGTATCTTTTCCTTTCCTTTTTACTTTCCAATAAATCAATTTCCAACTCTGAATCTGAGCAGCTTAATTATTTAATATTCTTATTCTCAAAAATATTGAAGAACCAGAGTTAGAACAACAGTACAGTGAGTAGATTGCTTGCCTTATTTGTGTTAGAATCTAAGATTCAGTATTAATGGTAACATAAATGTTGATGTTAGACTATGATGTGCCTTTGCTTAGAGATAACATTGCTTTGGCTTCTGTACTCTGCTTGCTTAAGGAAGTTAATTTCTATAAGTCTGGCTTTATTGTGAACCTAAGTGCACCCATGACAGACTGCAGTTTAAGGCATGAAGACTAGGTTATAATGACCAATTACTGGGACCAGACCCTAAGGATAAATGCCAAGAAATATATTTGTGTATTTATGTATGGAGCTGACAGACTGCCAAATGACATCCATACCCTGGGTCGGTGGCAATGGACAGATAGCCAAATGACACTGCACTCTGGGTCTGGGGTTTGCAGTCTACCCAGCTGTCTGTTTGATGTTACACTTGAACTACAACCAATCCTATCCCAATCTTGTACTAAGGATTTATTGGTCCTATTATAAAAGTCAACTACCCAAAGGCAGGAATCCCCTAGACTGTGCCTTGGTACCCTTTAAATTTGCCATGTGAGCCATTCTCGGGTCCTCATTTCTTAGGAGATGATGAACCTCAGCATGCTGGAATAAGCTCCCTTGCATTTGCATTAATGCTTGTCTCCCTGGTGGTCTTTTGGGCAGTGAATCCTGAGTTCCAGACTTAACATATGCAGCCAGACTAGAAGCTATTCTTGATACCTCATATGGTAGCCCAACACAGCCATGAGTTATCCTTTAGTGCACAGCCAAGAGTAAGCCCTGAGCAACATCTGGTGTGGTTTAAAAATAAAAAAATTAAGAAACTTGAAATCATGTGTACCAAACACAGATTAGACTTACACGAAGACTCATCTTCACTGTTCCTGCATCAAGTTCCTCAAAATTCTAGCAAAGACCCAGAGTTGAATCTAGTTAAACTAAACTGTTTCAGGAACAACATAAAACCAATTATTCTAGAATTTTCAGCTGCCTAATTCTATAGTAAATGGTCCATTGCATACAAAATCATGTGCTCTATGATTAGGGAAGGGAACATGGTTCCTAAAAGCAAAAATCAGAATATAGTTATCAGATTGTAGTGACATGTAAATGACGAGTCTTTTAGTTTAACCTAGGTTTCCTAAGATTTCAAGGTTCCCATACAAATCAAATGAACTATATAACTACACAGTTCAGTTTCTAATGTTCTATCAGTCCAAATTCTAACACTACCTCAGCCAGACATATAGAGCTGATATCAAACAGATTTGTAAATAATATTGAGTTTCTCAATGGAATTTAATTAAGGTAAGTATAACAAATTCTCTGGGAAGATCATTTTCTGAAGATACTGATTTGAGATGGAGACGTATTCCTTTTCTAAGCCAGGATCATTTGAACATATGTACTCTCTCTTTTTTTCCTTTAGTTTTTAAGAAAGTAGTTAATGAGAAAGGAAAAGGGAAGAAAGGTCACTTGACTTTATCTTTCCTTTAGCTTATTAACTAAAAGTGGATAAAGACTTCAAAGCTTTAAAAAGCAAAGGGCATTTTATTAGGTTAGATAGTTGTAGCTATTTCCTACCTGAAATAGTTCCTACCTGGCCAAACTAGTTAAGCAATTCAAGCATGCCCACCAGTACTTTGGTGTGATCAAGCCCTGATCTTTCTGTTTAGCACCTAAGCCTGCATTATGAAGAGCATCCAAAATGACAGCTATGCTTCTCAGGAAGCATTCTATATCCTAACATTCTATACCAGTAGCCCAAGCAATGAAAATTGACTTGGCATGGGATTTTACTTTCTGGAGCCATCATACTGGGAGCCAATAGCACAAGACAGCATGTTGGCAGGTTCCAGTCACTTAGAAGCTTTCCTTTGTGACATTGCTTTATTAAGAAAGTATCTAGTTCAAATCATAAGGTCAGTGTTTATTGATTTCAAACTTAAGGTCGTATGAAGGAATGTAGACCTGAATCAAGATTCAGAACTCAGTCCTTCATAAAGATTAGTTGCCATGGGAGGCATCAGAAGAGTTTTTCAACTTTTTCTTCATCCTGTGTCCTAGCAACTATGAGGGTCCTATTTAGTAGACCCAGTTGTTCACTATGGTCTGTTGGACAGAACACCTGGCAGGAAGCCAAGAACTTGGATAGTGTCATTTCAGCTTCCCAACTGGCTCCCAGTTTGTCTTCTTGAATAGGCTCCTACCTGCTGCCTGCATATCTAGCTTCTTTAGTCAATAGATATAATAGAATGTCCCAAGGCATAGTGTATCAAGGTAAAGGGTAGGGGATAGAGGTGGAATAGGTATACGTGTGTCTGTGATTCTACATTGTCTGTGTGCATTTAGTGGGGATGGTAATATATCTGGAGAGTAAATAAATGATTTGTAATGGAAAGAGCACTCTGCTTTGATTTGTACATAATTAGTACCTACACTGGCTTTCTGAGAAGCTGTACAGCCACGAGTAGGCAAATAAACCAAATATGGCTGAGAAAAAAAATGAATTGTTAAGGGACAGGAGTGGTGGTGTAAACAGTAGGGCATTTGCCTTGCACGTGCTAAATTAGGATGGACCATGGTTCGATCCCCCAGCATCCCATATGGTCCCTCAAGCCAGGTGTAATTTCTGAGCACATGGCCAGTAGTAACCCCTGATCGACACCTGGTGTGACCCCCAAAACAAACAAACTAAAACAGCAACAAAAAAGAATTGATAATTTCTCCTGTGAGCCTTAAAGTCACATTCCTTAAGAATTTTCTTGGGGCCAGAGTAATAAATAGTACATCAGGTAGGATGTTTGCCTTGCATGTAAATAATCCAATTCATTCCACAACATCTCATATGACTATCCAAGTGACACTCAGAATAATTATTCCTGAATAAATAGCCAAGAGTAACACTTGAGCTTCCACTCTTCTGCCAATGACTGACCTGGCTACCCAGCTCTGTCACTTGAGACTACAAAGACCTGAGGAGTAATTGCCCCAGATAAGATTGCTATGTACAGTAAACAAGAATACCAGGTGTCTTGTTTAATTTAAATTTAAGATAAAGAACAGTTGATACTTACTAAAAATATGTCTCAAATAAGATTTGAGGCATACCTACTCTAAACAATTGTTGTTTATCTGAAATTCAAATAGAACAAGAGTCCTTTTATATTATAACCTCCTGAGGAGGCATAAAACCATTGAACATAGAGTCCATTACATAAATATTAGCCAGCAGAATCCCAAAGAAAAGAATATGTGCAGTGAATTCCTCCTGACAATTTACCACTCTTCTCAACCTCCTAAACAAGGTTACTTGCTTCTCTAAATCAGTGGAAATCTAAAGTCCTTTAAGTGCTTGGAGTGAATATAAATGAGGAGCAAGAGGGGATCAGAGTGGTTGTGGAGGATGGAGCCTGTTGAAAGAAGAATATCCTTTATCTATTTATCTACTGATACACTTTAGGTTGTTTCTGTATATTGACTATAGAGCAAATTAGGCTACAATGGAATTGGGAGTTCAGATTTCTCTTTGGTAATGGGAGTCCAGATACCTCTTTGAGATACTAATTTCAATCCCTTTGGATATATACTCATGAGTGGGATTGCTGAGTCAATTGTTGGTTCAGTTTTTAATTGTTTGTGGGAAGATTTGAGAGGCAATTTGTGCTCGAATAATATTAAGAACCAGAGGTCTATATTCTCCAGCGGTCTGTGGCTCAGACATATGAATTCTTTGGCTCAGTGGTTACTGCTGAGTTCTTGCCCTTTTTCTTCACCTGCCATTATTTTTTATTTAGCTATTAGCCTGTTCTACTCATATGTTATCACTCTGCACATACTCTCTATTCATTGAGTTGATAACTATTTTGAGAACGAAGCCTCCCCAAGATATAACCAGAATTCAATTTCGATTCCTAAATTGAATTGGTGAGATGTCATAATTTAGGCAAATGCAAGCAGATTTAAGTATAATCTATACAAATTCCCAATGATCCTATTTCATACATGGAAATGGACATTGATAAAATCCTAGTAAAACACACAGGTAGAAAATCCAAGTATGCAATTAAGTATTGATTTAGATGTTGCTAGGAAGAAACACCTATATAAAGAGAAACACCCAAGGAATCATACAGAAATGTCTTTGGTTTAAAAGTAGTGGGATATTTACTCCTTGATTCTAAGCAACCCAGAACCAGATGTAGAGCTGTGCTTTCTCTGACTATGGTGTCTCTTGCTATAAATATTCCTTTCTTCAAAGAAATGGCAATCTACCAACAATCTAAATAACAATAAAAAATGAACCCTATAGTTTCATTTTGTCTACCTTTGTATAAGCCAGATAATAAATTTGGAAATGTTTATCCTTACTTGTGCTTCCACAGTCTAAATAGAACAATTCTATAAAATGCTGATTGTAATCTGCTCAATAGCAGAATGAGATCATTTTAAGAAATGGTATTAACAATTTCAATCAACAATATAATTTTATTTAATTTTAATTTTAACTTCATTGCTATATCAACAATGTTTATTGAGTGTCAGTGGATTAAATAAAGCATTAATTATGGAAATAACTTATAAACTATACAGTGAGAAAGGTTATAATGGAACCATCTAAGCAATTGCTAAACTTCCATTGTCATTGTTCAGTACTTGACTTCTTGTTTATAAATGTTTGCTTCAAGTTTGAAGTGACAAATAAGAAGAAACATTTGACGGGAGAAAAAAATTTTCAGTTACTTTCCTTTTTCTAGTCTTGAAAATGATCAGTGGTGAAGAGCGATAGGAGGTGTAGGATGGGGGGGTGGAATAAATGTGAAAAGCCTGTTAAGAATTTAAATCTGAGTGGTGACTATTTATCTTCATGTTCCTTTTATCCTCACACTAACCATTAGGTAATCAAGTTTAGATTATTCACATATGCATTTTCAATATTTATCTCCAGGTCATTTAAACCAAGGTGCATTTCCATGATTAAAAGTGGCACAATAAGAAGAGTTATGAAAAATTACTATAAAAGAAGAAAATTGAAGAGATAAGCTAAATAAATGAAACCGATTAGAAAACAGTTTTCACAAAGAGATGAAAATACATATAATTTTGTGGAATAAATAGATAATGTTAGTTAAAGGTTCATAAAGTGCTTGGGGGAAAATGAGAGTCAGCCATTTAAATGTGAAACAGAGCTGAACAAGAAATCTGTGGAATTGAGGGAGTAAGGGAATAAATTAATTGAGAGTAAAGGTTTTAAATGGAGTTTCAGTAGTGTTCTGAGACATATTGTCATAAGAGCAGCGTGGGTAAATTGTAGAGAGCAAAATGGATTGTAACGAAGAACTTGAGGAACCTAAATGAAGGAAAGAAAGGCATGAGTACTAAAAGTACAAAAGAGGGTTGGAGTGGAATGAGTAACATAGACTAAAACATGAATATTCAACAGTAATATAAAATCACCAGATCAAATAGTTAAGAAATGATATGCATATCATAAGAAATAGAAAAGACAGAGCAGATGGAAAATAAGGCATTTTCTATTTCTCTTTTAGGATTAAGAGTCCTGATTAAAAATAGAGGGGAATGAATGTCAAGATAAATAAAGAGAATGTGCTTCTGGCAAAATAAAAGAAGTTAATGCAGAGAAGAATGCTGTCCCCATAAACACATTTACATTCACATACATATATACCTACTAACACAAGGAACTAAAACCCTATTTAATGATGCTTGTTTTTTTTTAAGAAGTAGCACCTAAAAATGTCCATATAATATCCTTACTCAAGTATTGTATTTAAACTCCTTAAAGAGGAATCATTTAATATCCTTTTCTCTTTAATGTTTTGAATTACAAAGAATTTTCACTATGAATGTGAAAATAGATACAAGGTTTCTTTTACCATTTTTTAAAGGGTAATGGACAGATCTTTAATTTTAGGTAGCCTTTTCACACCATGGATCATATTTGTTCACCAACTATTGTTTCACTATTACACACAAGAGCAAGATATGCAAAGAGAGTACTCATTTAAGAAAATGACAAACTTATTAAATTTAGAGTGAAATTCAATCCAGCAATAAGTAATCTGGAATGAAGAATTTAAAAAAAATAGCCAGTAAGAGCCAATTCAAGCAAAGGTATGACCAGAGGGAGGTCGCCATGACCAGGGAAGAACAAAGACCAGGAAGGAACACATTTTCAAGTGGAAATGGGAAGTTAATTCATGCTTTATTTTGCTTGACATGAAATATCAACATATTTACACCAATAGATGCTTTTCTCCTCTTTCAGAGTCAATTGCAAACTTTTTTTTTTATAAAGGGTTGTCTAGTTGTTCTGCTGATAAAATGGAACATTATGTTCATTGGTCAATTGACTTTTCTTAGATCTCTGAATTTGACCAGTTATCCTAAAGTACTTCCAAAGATATTACAATTTTTTATCTGTAGACTAAAATTAAAGAAAACATGACAAAAACAATGTGGTACAGTCACTCTATTATTTGATTAGTGCTTTGATGTAGGTTTTTTTTTTTCTTTACGTAGTGATTTACTAATTTAGAGGAAGAAACAAAGAGGAAGAAATACTCAAATAATTCATAAGGATTCTACTCAAATATCAACTTAGGTATTGTTTCATTAATTTATGATGCTCATCTCACTAAGAGATCTGTCCACAGGTTGTTGAAATCGTTATTCTTTCATCAAATAAATATTTGAATTAGGTCCCTCAGATTAGGTCTCAAAAAAGCCATTTTCCTGCTTTCTGGTGACCCCCCCCTGCCAGCTGTGTGATTAAGGGACTCCATTTGCAGTTTTCCAGTATAAAACAAATGAGAAATTTTTCAGTGAAACAGAAATTTGTATTAGAGGGCATTTGCGATTCTTTATGACACCAGCAAGATTTATGCCAAGAGTGGATCTTTTCTTTACTGAAGTGCTAATGTGGCCCTTCCTGGAATCAGAGAATGACAGAGGGAACTAGAGTTATTATTGTGCACTTTGAAACTATGAAAATTACTTTCAGCCAAGTTTCAACATGATTCAGGTCCTTGATTCTGTCAGGTGGGGGCAGCAATTGTTTCACTGGAATGCAACTGAGAAGCAGTGAATTTATGAGTGTGACTTCCAGAATAGAGAAAGCACATTTCATGGTGCCTGCTCAAGGTTTTGGATTGTGGGGTAGGGATTTGAATGGTCTATTGCTTCACATAAATTGAAATTCTTTATGGATTTACCTCCAATCTAGGTTTGAAAGGCTGGGGGGTGTTTATTCCCCTCTAACTCCCCTGCCACTTCTTTTTTTTATTCTCTCCCCCATGGACATTACAATCTCCTTACCAGTATATTTTTACACAATAGAAGCTAATATTGTGACATCACGCAGGCTTACCTTTTTTTTTTCTTTAACTACTTCCCCTGTTCTTTATTCCTTCATTTTTTCCTCAAGATTTGCTATGGATCAGACAGAGTGTTGATGATAGGAAGTGAAAAGATAATTTAAAAGCAAGAGGAAATAAATAAATCTTATATTACAGTTAGAGATTTCAGCACAACTCCATAGAAAATTGCAGAAACCTCCAAGCAGTAGATGTGGCGGCTGAGATCTATGCTTGGCACCATATGCACTGACTGCCCCCAAAGCTGCAAAGTGTTTTCATCGTGACCTCCCAAGCACCAAATGCCTGGCAATGTCCCTATTAAAAAAATAAAAAATAGGGGCCCGGGAGATAGCATGGAGGTAAGGCATTTGCTTTTCATGCAAAAAGGTCATCGGTTCGAATCCCGGTGCCCCATATGGTCCCCCGTGCCTGCCAGGAGCAATTTCTGAGCATGGAGCCAGGAGTAACCCCTGAGCACTGCCGGGTGTGACTCCCCCAAAAAAAATAAATAAAAATAAAAAACAAGGGAGATAACACAGTGATTAATTTGTCAGAGTTCTATTTCCAGTTTCTCATGTTCCCTTGTACATCACCAGATATGACACTGCATCACAGCCTTTGTCTTTAGCTATGAATTATTCACTCAGTGGTATAGTATTGTCTGAATAGACCACCAGGTCTCCTGAGCACTGCTTGAGAGTCTTTCCCACCCCCCACCCCAAATAAATTAACTAGATAAAAGAAATCTCCAAACTCACAGTCTTAGGGGAAATAAGAGACATATCATTCATCAGAGGCAGAAGACAAGAGTACCAAAAAGATTCTCCATATCCAATGAAAGCAGGTGAACAGGATTATAGAAAGTTTTTCTATGTAAATTCTAAATTTAACAAGGGTTCAAGGAAGCTGGAACTTAGACATTGAGGGCACCCCTGTATTGACAGATGGATTATTTAAGAGGAAGAGGGTAAAGATAACAAGAAGAATTAAGTGAGGCAATTTTCATGGGAAAGGATAGATGGGGATTCAGTTGCAAGAGTACAATATATGGTAAGAGAATTAGCTACTTGAAAATGTAAAGCAAGACACACTTTGAAAGTTTTGGAAACTTAGATTATGTATGAATATATATGCACTTGCTTATATACCTATATAAAATTATTGTCAGGCTGTATTTATATATATATTATAGGCAGATTTTTATCTTTTTAAACTCAATTCTAGAGTGAACCTTGAAATTTTTAATAAATATGAATTTATGGAATGAATAAAAGTCAAGGGACACTAGAGAATTTTAATTGATAGAGTAATATGAGATTAGAGTAAAATGATCCACATCATTTGAGGTACTACTGCACAGCCTTAACATACAGATTGTAGTATGATAAAATTCCCCCATCCATCTGCAATACAAAGTATATGTGCTAGAGAGAAAGACAGAGCAAGAGGAAGAGTAAGCATAGAAAAATATAAATTATTCTTTTGCTATATAATTTAGCATGACTCTTACTGTGTCATGAACAAAAGCTATTTAAAATACCTTGAAGAAACATTGGATTTGTTTGGAGAAATAAAGGGAACAAGACAGTCTACATGCGCAATCAAGGCAGAAAATAATGAAGGCCTGGACTGAACACCTGCTTTCTATCGAAAGGAACTGGCTTGAATTTTTTAATGCCTCCTCATATTTATTCCTAGGCTGAATTTTTCAGGACTTTAATAAAGAGGAAATTGGAAAGTCAGAAAAAAAATCTAAATTTAATATCAGGAGAGTTTTGTTTATTCTTCTTTTTGTAACAATGCTAGAGATGTACTCTCTTCTCAAAGTACTTAATCTGTTTTAAAATGTATTTATAAGGTCAAAGAGGCAGTTCAAAGAGCTGAAGCATATACTTTCCTCAAAGGAGACCCATATTAACTCCCAAGGACCCCCGAACACCACTGAGATTGCCACTGAGTCCCATGTCTGAATATCTGGTATTGAAGCAGGCTGATTCAGAGACGACTTGGATGAGAAATGGCTGTGGTAGATCAGGGTATGTCTCTAGGTTCTGTGTTGGTTTTATTCTTTTAAGTAATTAACATATATACATGATTTAAGAAAAATAGAAATTTATTCTCTCACAATTCTGGAATTCAGAAGCTTTAAACCAAATGTGAGCTGAATTGTATTCTTTCCAAAGGCTCTAAAGTAGAATGTTCTTTGTCCTTTCCAGATTCTGGTGTCTTTTGTCCTTCTTTAACTTGTGACCACACTACCTCAGTTTATGCTTATAGCTTTATGTCCTCTTCTATATGTCTTCTCAATGTGTCTCTGATAAAGATACTTATCATTGCATTTATGGCCCATACAGATCACCCAAGTAGGCCTCCTTGTCTCTCTTATTTATATTTATGAAGATCCTTTTCCCAAATTATGAATCTATCAGTCACAAAATTTGGTCATAAGAGCATAACCTGGACTTACTATTTATTCTTCTACAAAGTGACATGCTCTTTGGTCAATATTTATGATGCATCACCAGAAAAGTTCTTATCTGTATCTCTATGTATCGAATGTTTCAGATATCAGTATATGTGTTGAAGCCTTTAAATGCCTAGTAGGATGGCATTTGGAGATGGGCGATTTTGATAGCTAGAGTTGAGAGTGGAAAATTCACAATGGCCTTAATAGGAAGAGATCAAAGGAGACTTCACTCTTTCTCTTTTAATCAGAGAAGACATCCCAATATTCAACAAACATCTGGACTCTCTCTGCCATCTTCAGAATGTAAGGAGCAAATATGTTATTATATCAAATTTCAAATCTACAGTCTTCTCTAACAGTTCAAGCTGACAGTGACAAAAGTCTAGCATACCCTAAGTGCAAGAGGAATCATTCTATGGTATCAATCTATCTTATAATTCTATGTGTATTAATCTAAAGCAGGTGGAAGAAATATGGAGGAGAGACACTAAGAAGCAGAACTGAGGTGTTGTGTCTTTGCTTTTGTAGTGATGGGGGATAGTATTTATTAGTTGAGGACAGCTTTTCTATTTTTATGGTACTGATTTAGGAAAATAGCTTCAAACATGCAATGCTTGTCAAAGTTTGTTATTAAAAATAAAGGACGCCTTATAGCCATAATTTGGGGCAATTGTCTAAATTCAGAGGTTCTCAAAATTCTATGCTATAAGATGCATGAAATCAGATAATTCAGTGCATCTTTAAACTTTCATGTTATCAGTTTTCAGTAAAAATATTGGAGCAGATATCTGGTTTTCCCAGCTCCAGCCCCCTCTTCTTGTGCTGATAGAGTAGATAGATGTTCAGAGGGTCCCGAGCTGACTTTGTGGCTTGCAGGGAGGCTAAATCCTAGAGCAACTTTTCTTCTTTTTTCCTCGTGGTAGGCTCTCTGGAGAATGACAGAATGGCAACTATCCCCCTAAGCAAAAAAGAAGTTTTATTGGCATAATATAATTTGATAATGCATTTGTACATTATCATTATAATTTAGCAAGAACAAAGAACCAATTCTGATTCCCCAGTAGATGTATAGCCCTCCCTTGTATGAGCCTCATATAACAGAGCCTACAGAGTTGTTTGAAAATTGCTTGTTGAGTGGGAATGCAAAGGTCTAGGAAAACAATTCATTGCATATTCTGTACTTTTGCAAAGAATATGAGCATTGTCACTGGCTGCCCACTTTCACCTTCTACTTCAGACTTAGAAACCTGCAGTTGTATTTGCCTTGGGGTTCAAAACTGTCCCTTTAGCTTCAAGAACTCCAGCCTTGCTAAGAAATGGTTCTTTTTTCTTACCCCAAGTGTCTAGACCCCCTGGCATCATATTCACTCCAGGACTCCAGGATATAAACAGCCCTGAAGTCACTACCAACTCTGGCTCTAAATGGCCTCAAGCAGTGTTGACACTTTGAGCTTCTGAAGCTTGGCTCCTCTGGGTTTGTGGCTTCAGTGTAGAAAATCCCCTGTGCTGTTTGCTGTCCATTCCTCCTGGCATTAAACCTTTAATTAGATGCAGGATCTAGCAAACACCCTTCTCTAAGACTACTGTCCAGCCTGTCAAAAACTCTTCTCTCACTGCCAGGCACTTGTCTTTAACTTTTTCTTTGGCCAAGATAGAAGAGGGAGAGAATATGAGAGAGAAAAAAAATGGAGTCAATCTCTTATGTGCTAATCAAGTGATCTAGCATGGCTCTGGGGTACCTGGCGCCCTTGCAGCTCAACAACTGCCTCAGTTACTGTGACAACCTGACATTCACAGTGGCTTGCAGCCTTTATTAATAGATAGTGTGGATTTTACATTTCATAAATGCTCCACTTCAGATTTGCCTATTTCAACCTACTTTCTTTAATGGGTGAGACCTATAGTTGTTTGTTTTTGTTTTTAAGAGTCTAAAATTTCACACATGGAATACTCAATAAATGAATGGCTTCAAATATCTTGTGTCCATAATAACTCAATAAAGTTAAACATTTTTATCAGCAGTCATTATTTTTGCATTATTTTTTACCCTTGTAGTTGTTGCTGTTATAATATGCTAAGGGTTGCATGCATGGTGTGTTATACTGGGAGTCACACCAGGCTGTGCCTCTGGGATCACATCAGAGGAGGCAGGGATTATAGTCGGCAAGTGGATAATGCATGGCATCAAATCCTCAGTCTCCTGTCTGCTAGGTAGACTTCCTGCTACTGAATTTTGTTTTTGGTCCAATGCAAGAATCTCTTACACAAGCTCAGTGGAGTGGATTCCGTGAGATAATGAATAGAACATACAAACAATAACACATTGCTTTTCAATCAAAACTCTTGATCTTCAGTCATGCAACAATTTCCCTTTCCATGAAAGGGCCGGTTTTATTATCACATCATTCCAGATGTAGCTAGAGATATTTAACCTTAGCAGGCACTAGGTTTAACTAGATTTAAGTAAAGTAATAATTTTCACATAATCTAAAAATGAAACTACAATTTACCTTTCAAAGTTTCACTTCAAATCATCTATATGTTTGTCCCTGGTTTCTACCTGTTCCAGAAATTTCTGTTGAACCCAGTTAAATTCTTCTGCTCTCATGAGGTATGTCTCTCCTGTAGAATGTGGAATCATACTAAATTGAGTGCAACTTTGCTTGCCTCCCTAAATTGTAGACATTTTTCATTCTGCCTCTAAGACTTTTTTATATTCACATCTTTCAGTATTACTTATATCCCCAGTCTTGCCCTTCAGGGCATTCCTCCTCTTATTCTTTTGCCTCCACTGTGAAAATTTGGGCTGTGATCCAGCTGTATCTCATGGAGAATGAATGTCACCATGAAATTTGGGATAGAAATGAGGTCAGGTGAGCCGTCTGTTTAAGAAAGAGCAAAGTCCCTGGCATTAGCTCTAAATGCCCAATCAGGGAAGAATTCCTAGAATTTACAATCTCCTTCTTATGATAATCATTTATGACAAGAAATAAATCTCCCCACTCCCAAACATCCACTTTCTAAATCAAAAGTATTTTATAAAATATGTATTTATCTCTTTGTTTAGTGACAAACACTTTTAGTTCTGTCAGGCCAGAAACCTCTTTAAGAATGTAGTATTAGGTTGAATTAAAATCTGCAGAGCAAAAAAAAAAAAAAAAAAAAAAGTATGAGAGCTTAAGATCCTCATCTTGAAGAGCCTAACAATATTTTACCATTTAAAAATGACTTCTCAACTCCCCACCCTCTCAGGTGTCTGATGTGTAGTCCAGAGATTTATATATAAGACACAGGCACGCTACTATTAAACTATATATCTGTTCCCTTAAATGGACCTTTGGTATTAAAAATGAAAATCAAGACCACCAAGCCCCTCAGGGGGGCAGGCAGAGGGTGCGGCGAGCCTACCCCACTCCATTTCTGTATCATTTTTCACGAAACAAGACTCTGATCGCTAAAAAAAAAAAATGAAAATAAAATATACTGACTTTTGAAAGCTGGAGAGAGATTACGGTGGGTAAGGCATTTGCCTTGCAAATCGCTAATCTGGGTTCAATCCCTGGCATTCTACATAGTCCCCAAGTATGATCCCTGAGCACAGAGCCAAGAGTAAGCCCTGAGCATTGCTGAGTGTTGGAGGGAATGAAGGTAAGAAAGATGAGTAGAGAAAGGAAAGAGAAAGAACCTCTCATTTTTCTATAACCAGGTGCCTTCCTTTCCTCAAATAAATATTTTATGTACTTACTCACAAAGTATGGCATTGAGAGGCCGGAGAGGTGACACTAGAGGTAAGGTGTCTGCCTTGCAAGAGCTAGCTAAGTAAGGACTGCAGTTTGATCCCCCCCCCACGCATCCCATATGATCCCCCCAAGCCAGGGGCGATTTCTGAGTGCTTAGCCAGGAGTAACCCCTGAGTATCAAACGGGTGTGGTCCAAAAAACCAAAACAAAAGAAAACCCAAAAAAACAAAATATGGCATTGGAAGTTCATAGAAGAACTAAGTTATTATACCTTTCTCCTTACTGTTGTTTTCAATAAGTTGTCATTTTGTTTCATTATTTTTCTTAATTTAATTTCTTTTTCTGATCTTTTTGGGGGAGGGGGCAGAGGAGGGCTCTTTTGTATTTCAACTACACCCACCAGTGTTCAGTGTTTGCTCCTAGTTCTGCACTCAGAAATCAGCTCTAATGTGTTCTGGGATGCCAGGAATTGAACCCAGATCAGCTGCAACCAAGTCTAGTGTCTAACCCACTGCACTTTTGCTCCAGCCCATAAATTGTAGTCTTAAAAAAAATCCCTCTATCTACCCTACTCTTAAGGTTTTCCATTAAATGTTCATCTCATATATATGGCCTATTTTCTTATTCATTTTCAATATTTTTATATTTCATCTTGCATATGGCTTTCAAATATTTACTCTTGTTGTAGGTTTATTAATGACAAAAGAAAGTAATGTTGACTTTTCTGCAGAGGGCCCATTTTGTTTTTAGCTTTTTTATCAGAACTTTCTAAAGATGGATTTATAAATGGGTGATCTTCTCAAAGATACAGTAGCTTTGGTATGGAATCTAAGAGGAGGCCAGATGTGAAAATTTCTGGTGGTACTTTCTTGCAAGAAGATAACATAACACATTCTGGACATGTGAAACCAAATAAACCCAACTTGCAAAATTCCATTCTGCCCTCTTTACTTTTCTTTTTCTTTTTCCCCTGTACTCCATTCCAAATGCTTTCAATGATTATTATTGCCAAAGGTTTTTCATTTATTTCATTTGGAGTTTGTATAGGTAAGCCAATATAATACCTCTCTAGTACATTGTTAATTTTTATTTTTGTCATTAATTAATATACAAAATAGATTTATTGCCTTGCATTTTAGCTTTATATACATACAAATTTTTATTGCATGCCATTGAATAAAACTTTAAACAGAAAGCTTAAAAATACTGAATTTTATGCTTCCATACAAATTAGTGTAGTTTTTTAAGTATTTTTTAATAATTTCTTGATTTAAACACCGTGATTGCAAACATAATTATAATTGGGTTTCAGTCATAATAAGAACAGTCCCCTTTACAGTGCAACCTTCCCATGACCAATGCCCCCATCTCTTCCCTTTTCTGCTTCACAGTTTCCTTTGGTCTCATAATTGTGTGTCTTTTGTCCATTTCTTAAAGCCTTTTACTATCAATAATCATACTTCTTCATTATATTGTTGCTTTAGAAAATACTTTTCTAGCCATTTTTACTAGTTAGATACCCCTTTCTAACTTGGAAGGAGCTACATATAGTTGCCTATTAGCATATACCAAAGTTAGAAGGTAACCTGTTGGGGAAAGTGAACCAAAAAGAAGTGATTTCCTTAATGAAGATTTAACTTTCAAGCCTACTGATACTTTTTGAAAAAGGTAATAAGCTACATATGACAGGCCTATACATTTTAATCTTATCTTCGTATGCCATTCTTCTATCATGAAATTTAAATGTTTTATCACTACAATTCTTTTTTTTCAATAATTTTTATTGTGACTAAAGTGAATTACAGAACTTTCACAGTAATATTTTAGGTACATAGTGACACTGAATTAGGGGAATTCCCACCATCACCACTGTCCTCCCTCCACCTCTGTTCCCAGCCTGTATCCTATATCCCCATCCATGTTGCCTGAGCTGCTAGTATAAGTGGTACTCTCTGTGTCTAGCCTGTTGTAGATTGGGTATTTATTCTGT
>PVKC010011185.1:0-24937 GCA_004027635.1 Crocidura indochinensis
AAGAAAAAAAAAAAAGAAAACGTGGCCCTTACAAAATGGTTCTTTCCCTAACTGGAACCTTTTTTATCCCTTTACAGTTACTTGGTAACCTCATGGAATTCAATCTAAAGGCCCACTGCAGAAGCTTTACTTCTTCCTGGAGAGTTGAGGAATTCCAAGAGATATTTCTGAAATTCTTGTCATGTACTGACATTATATTCCCTTCATATTATTCAGCCTAAATATTATACCTTGTATATTTACAAGCCAAAATATGGCCTCAATCAAATTCTTTTGCCAGGAAGATTTTCAGTACCAAATAAACCAGACAAATTTCTTCTTTCTTTCAGCCTTATTTACATCAAAATACCTGGTCAGAAACTTAACTCAGGTCATCAAATCTCCTAGCCAGGTACAAATCTGCATTTTTTTGACCTGGATCTGTTTTGCTCAAGATCAATTCTTCCTGCAATATCTGGTCAAACCTGTTATACAAGTTTTAGTTCCCAAATATCAGTTAAGCAGTTTCCGCTTTTTGTTATGCTAACTTTCTCTTCTAACTCATGACTTCTCAAATAGAACCTTTTCACCTGAGCTGCTAGCCAGTTATATTGTTATGTATACCCAAAAGGCCTGCTGCTAATGTTTCTGTTTTTCTAAAACTCCTGCTCTTTGCCAACACAGAAATTCCTTTTATACTTAAGACTGTCATTTTTCCCCCTAAATACTCCTAGCTTGGAGATTAAATTTGGAGCACTCTTGCCAGAATGTGTTCCCCATACATTCATTGTGTGGTCTAATTTCTTCATATTTTTCCATATGCCAGTTCGTGTTTTACTTACTCCCTGAAGCAGATTCATTGAAATCTTGCTAGTGCTTCTGGACAGAAGCTGTAGACAGCAGTTTTTGTTTCATTGTTTACTTCAGCGCCACACTCAGTTGTGCTCAGAGCTTACTCCTGGTTCTATACTCAGAGATTACTCATGGAGTGCTCAGTGACATTATGGAGAGCTCAGGATTTAATCTATGTCAGTTATTTTCAAGCTAAGTTCCTTATCTGCTGTCCATTATTTTTTACAGGAGTACTTCTTGCAAAAATCATGCTAGGCCTTTATTCTATTTTGCATTTGAGGGTTGAGAAGATTACTCTTTTTCTTGCCTTTTACTACACACATTTGCATTTAGATCTAACTCAAGAGGTACCTCAAGTGCCAGTTATCTATGGATTTTGGTTTCTATCTCCTGTGCTTCAAATACACAAAAAAATAGTTTCAAGTCTATTTAGCAAATCTGGGATTGGTGCCTGGTGTGTGTTGTGTCACTTGGAGAACCTCTGCAGCTATAGGCATATTATAGTTCTGTGTAATGTAGACTCAGTTGAATCAAAAGTAAACAACTGTGAGTAGAGTAGTCTCAGAAGACCACATATATATTTAAGTAGAAAACCAGCATCCCACCAGCAGATTTCTTTATCCAGCTGTGTAATTTTTTTCTTGAGCTAAACCAGACATGTATGCAAGCCAATTACTCATTAGTACCATTCTTTCTATGCATTTTTGGAAGCAAAAAAAGAATGTTCATGGAGTAAAAATTGGATGACCAGGTGTCTTTGAGGCTAGCAAACCAATTAGATGAGAAATTATACTCTAAATAAATGACAGTGGTGTAATGATCATACCTTAAATATTCACAATAAATATTTAACTTTTTTTTGCTTTTGGTCATTTAAATAAAAGAGCTCTGAATTAGCCATGAATGCCAGGCAGTATTTTCCCATTATTATAAATGTGAAAATATGTTGTTGTTATTATTATTGAATAGCAATGTAGATAAGGTAAAACATTTTAATATTAACTCCCCTTCTAGAAAGCCAATAAATATATGTTTCTTATCTTATTTTTGCTATAATGCATTATTTTTGCTTAGTACACCATTTAAAAAACTCTAGTGATACAGCCAGAAAGATAGTACAGGGATTTTTTACTTGTATCTGGTTCAATATGATTCTAGATCCATACTTGATTTCTCTGAACACTGCAAGGGATCACTTCTGAGCATTATCCATGATGAACACAGATGCAAAGATCCTAAAAAAAATTCTAAGAAATAGGATCCAATGCCTCATCAAGAAGCTCATACACCGTGACCAAGTAGGATTTATTCCAGAAATGCAAGGATGGTTTAACATATATAAATCAATCAGTGTAATACACCATATCAACAAACAAAATAAAAACCATATGGTCCTATCAATAGATGCAGAGAAGACATTTGATAAGGTCCAACAACCAATCTTGATAAAAAAAAAAAATTCTCATCAAGATGGGAATGGAAGAAACTTTCTCAATATAGTCAAGGCCGTCTACTACAGACCAATGGCAAATATCATTTTCAATGGGATAAATTAAAAGCATTTCCTCTGAAATCTGGTACAAGGCAAGGCTGCTCTCTCTCTCACCACTCCTATACAATATAATGCTGAAAGTTCTTGCCATAGTGATTAGGCAAGAGAAAGATATCAAGAACATCCAGATAAGAAAGGAAGAAATTAAGCTCTCATTGTTTGCAGATGACATGATAATATATTTAGAAAATCCTAAAGACTACCAAAAAGCTTCTAGAAACAATAGATTCATATAGCAAGGTGGCAGGCTACAAAATCAACACACAAAAGTCTACTTATACAACAATAATAAAAGATAAGAAATGGACATTAAACTATAACCCCACTCACATTAATGTCACACAAACTTAAATATCTTGCAGTCAACTTAACTAAAGAAGTTAAGGACCTATTCAAAGAAAACTACAAAACACTGATTCAAGAAATAAGAGAGAAAACATGGAAATGGAAACACATTCCCTGCTAATGTATTGGCAAGATTAACATAATTAAAATGGCAATACACCCCAAAGCATTCTACAAATTTAATGCAGTCCCTCTAAGGATACCCATGACATTCTTCAAAGAAGTGAATCAAGGACTTATGAAATTCATTTGGAACAATAGACACCCATGAATAGGTAGAACAACCATTGGGAAAAGGAGTAAGGGAGGCCTCACTTAATCAAACTTTAAATTGTATTACAAAACTATAGTAATTAAAACAGCATAGTACTGGAATAAAAACAGACCTATGGATCTGCAATAGACTTGAGTATTCAGAGAATGTGCCCCAGACATGCAATCAATTGAACTTTGATAAAGGGGCAGGAGATGCAAAAGGGAGAAAGGAAAGTTCTTCAACAGGTGGAGTTGGAGCAACTGGTCAGCCATTTGCATAAAAGCTAACTCAGAACTCCATCTAACACTATGCACAAAAGTCAAATCCAAATAGATTAAAGACCTGGATATTAGGCCCAAAACCATAAGGCATTTTGAACAATGTGTAGGTAAAACACTCCAGGACATTGAGACTAAAGGTATCTTCAAGGGAGAAACAGCACTCTTCAAGCAAGTGGAAACAGAGATAAACAAATGGGACAGTATTAAACTGAGAAGGTTTTGCACCTCAAAGGAAATAGTGCTTAGGTGACAAAAGCCACCCAACAGAATGAGAGAATTCATCCAATATCCATCAGACAAGGGCTAATATCTAAGATATACAAGTTACTGACAGAACTTAACAAGAAAAAATCATCTAAACCTATCATAAAATGTGGAGAAGAAATGAACAGTTTCTCAAAAAAGAAATATATGGACAAAATGTACACGAAAAAATGTTTCACATCACTAATTATCAGGGAGATGCAAATCAAAACCACAATGATGTACCACCTCCTGCCACAGAGACCGGCACACATCAAAAAGAACATAAACAATAATACTGGCATGAATGTTGGGAGAAAGGAAATCCCATTCAAAAACTTGAAAATGAGCTCCCATATGATACACTTAGGGATATACCCTAGGAACACAAAGATGCAATACAAAAATTTCTTCCTCACACCTAGATTTATCGCAGCACTATTTATAATAGCTAGACTCTGGAAACAACCAAGATGCCCTTCAACAGACGAATGGTTAAAGAAACTGTGGTATATACACACAATGAAAAATTATGTAGCCTTCAGGAGAGATGAAGTCATGAAATTTTCCTATACGTGGATGACATGGAAACTAATATGCTAAGTGAAATAAGTTAGAGGGAGAGAGATAGACATAGAGTAGTCTCACATATCTATGGGTTTTTAATAAAAACAAAAGACATTATTTTAATAATGCCTAGAGACAACAGAGATGAGGACGGGAAGGACTGGCTCTATGTGAAGCTCAGCACATAGAGTAGTGAGTTTAGTTAAAGATGACTACACAAAATATCTGACAATGTTAATGTGTGAGAGAAGTAGAATGTCTGTCTTGAATACAGGACGGGGTGAGTGAGGGAGATGGTATTCATTGGTAAATATAATAAAACTGAAAGAAAACTTCTTATTACTTTGTATAAATGTATAATTTCCTTTGAATAGACTCAATATATATGCATACTCATATGAAGAATTAAATACAGTGGTATATCTAAAAATGTACTTCGAAATCAATTATATAATTTCCACATTTCATAGTATTTTCTCACAGAACTACTATGAAAGGGAAAATATGGATATCAAACTTTTTATTCAGTTAATGGCAATGAAGATGTAACTTCTGAATCAGATATAACATCTAAAACAGCGTATATTGCACATAGAAACATATATTTGCTGTTGATGATATATCAGTCATTCCCAATTGTTCACATTTGTTTTCGTCAGTAGCAGCAAGTTAAAAAGCTGGTAGATCCACTTACATCTAATTTTGGAGGTTTGAAGAAATAGGACAGAAATAGATCTGTTCTTGCCTTGAACAGAGCTATCTGAATTTAATCACTGGAATCAAAAGCAGTCATTTTGTTTTGTTTGGAGGGGCACACATGGTGATGCTCTGGGGTTACTACTGGGTCTATGCTCAGGAATCACTCCTGGCTGGGTAACCATATGGAATGCTGGGAATGGAATCCAGGTTCATCCTGGGTCTGCCATGTGCAAGGCAAATACCTTACCTCTGTGCTATCATTCCAGCCCTTTAATTTTGAATTTAATAGTATTTTCTTCTGCATTAGATATGTGTTTTTTGTCAGATAAAAAATTTTTATTTGAAAATGGGCAAGACTGATTTATGAAGTGATATTTAACCCAAATCTTTGTGGTTTGCTGAAATCTGTAGAGTCACTTTTTGGTAGAGTTCTTCATAATGGTAAAAGATCAAAAGTGAATCACAAGTGAGAAAAATAGGTAACTTGTATAGGAGAGAAAAGAAAGTTTAAAAATTTAAAAAACATTTTAAAACACTGTAGTTTTCAAAGATCTACATCTTATTACTTTAATCACAAATTTATTAAAGAAATATATTGCAGTAAAAAGGTGTTACTTTGAAATTTTTTTCATGTAATTAGAGATAAAACAACATGTAATTTTTTTTTACATTTTTAGGTGTCTAATTCTATTAGACTTGATTGCTATGATTTAGTTCAGATGTCTACAATAGTGTCCATGTTTATGATAATAATGTATACAGTTACTAAATCTCACCACTACCAAAGTACCTAAATGTTCTTATGTTTTAAGGGCTTTAATATATATTTTATTTTTAGACATGTTACATTTATGTAAATTGAAAAGGAATAAAGTTCAGGACTGCTACTCAGAAAAAATGAATTATTTGAATCTATCTTCTGTTTAAATATGCACTTAACTGAAATCACTCAGGTCCTGCTACATTTTATGTTTTTGGAGGCCACACTTAGCAGTGCTCAGAGTTTAATCATCACTCTATTCTCAGGTATCAGTCCTGGCAGTGTTTAGTGAACTGTAAGATGATACTGAAGGTCTGTGGGTTCAAGTCCCTGTTCAGGCACTAGTTGTAAAATAAAAACCATGAGTTGTAAAATCATCCCAGGCACCTTATTTCTACACCCTACATAGCTGGTTCTGAAGGAGCAGAGTAGCAGTGAATAAATAATATACAAAAAATGTCAGGAAAGAATTATCATGGCATCCATGGTCTCATTCTATCTGACTCATCCCACAAACTAAGCAATACTAGTGGGGGAAGGTCAAGTATAAACAAAAGTTCCTATCCATTGGGCTTTTCCATATCAAAGGAAGAGTTTTAAGGAAGGAGGAAGTTGAGGGTACACCTTTATTTGGGATTTATAGCTGATGTCATCTTTTTTTTTTTTTTGGAATTTGAATTTGTTTTATCTCTAATACCACATATGGTTCCCTATATTCTTAGGGGGCTGGAAAGATAGCAGAATATTTAGGGCATTTACCTTGCACACAACCAAACTGAGTTTGATCCCCAGAATCCCCATTGCCTGTCAAGCGTAATTCCTGAGTACAGAGCTAGGAGTAATCCCTGAGTATCACCAGATGTGGTTCATAAACAAGAACAATACCAAAGAGTGGTTACAGAATGTAGAGCTAGCAATAATTCCTGAGCACTGTCAAATGTGGCTCAAAAGCAAAACAAAATAAAATTTCTCAGACAAATATCTTCTAAAAGTATGAAAGTTTTCCATAACAAGAGGACAGAAACATTTTCTTTAATTTTATTAAGTATGGATAAAATTTTACACTTTTGGGGTGTTGACAACTTTTCATTATCTATGCATTAACTTATGCTAAATAAAATATATTAATCACAATGCAAGCAACATGCATATTTCCTTGCTTTGTTAATTCTGAGCTCTGTTATTGTTTATTTAGAAATAAAAAATCTACTTACTGAAATTGCTTCAAGTGGAAGTGAATTTGTATTGACTCTTTTGGCATGATCTTATTTCTGTCTTAAAGGAAATAATAAAAAGGGACTGATTTCTTCCAACCTCCATGACTTTTAGTCAACAAATATCTCAGAAAGTCAGAAATAGTAGTTTGTATGAGCAAAGGACAGAACTCTGTCCTTTGTTGCTAAATCTGATAGGACATTCTAAAACCAATTATTGGGGAGGTGTAATTTTTAAATTTTTTTACTTTAATTTTAATTTTTTTATAAGAGACAAAGAGGGTCACTTTCAAAGATCATCATCAGGAAGAAATCAGGAAGATATCACACTCCTAAATTTATATGCATTCACTGAGGGGCCAGAAAAATATTTAAAAGAATTGCTAATAGACTTAAAGACATCAATAATATCACAGCAACAATTTAATTCTTCAACACCACTCTGTCACCTCTTGTTAGATCAATCAGGTTAAAATTCAACAAAGATATACTGACTTTGAAAAAGAATAAAGGAACTTATTAGACAAAAATATATATGTTTGTGCTTATGTTATTTTTATTATTAAATTTATTTAAATAAAATGTAGGGGTCAGAGTAGTGGCACAGGGCATAAGGAATCTGCCTTGCATGCCCTGGCCTAGGATGGACCATAGGTTGGTTCGATCCCCAGTGTCCCATGTGGTTCCTCAGGCCAGGAGTAACTTCTGAGCACATAGCCAGAAGTAACCACTGAGCATCACTGGGTGTGGCAGAAATAAAAAGAAAGAAAGAAAATGCATCACATAGGTGACATGACTGATCATAATACATTTGTTTCAAGATTACCAAAAGCAAAGTTATTAAAAAATAGTAAATAGAAAGAAAATCTAAAAAACAATTGAAGAGAAAGGAAAGAAGAAAAAGTTCAGTAGCCATATATTTCTGAAAATTTTATATTACCAATAAACTCCTTAAAGCAATAGCACATTTAGTAAGCTTTTTTAAGTTAAAAAATGACTTTTTTACTGTATTAAATAAATACAGTAAAAAGGTTTGAGAGTGACAATTGTTGCTGTTTTCACAGGCCCAGCAAAATATGGGGAAATAGAAAGGAAAAGCCCTGGTCTAAATACAAGAAGACCTTACCTCTGAAGAATTCTGACATAAGACAAACTCTGGGCTACAGGCATACTAGGTTGTCCTACCCCTGAGTAATTCTCTTTGGTCCCAGTAATTTTTTTTTTTGCACAATTGCTGTTGTTAGTGACAAGTTTCTGTGTATATCCTACATCAAAGTCAGAATTGTGTGGAGTGTCCTCTAGTTTCACCTCATCATTACAGGGAAATATGGAGAGCTCTGCCCTGAAAGAAGGTTGTTGCTGCTGCTATGTCTTCTGGGTGTTAAAAGAACCCTCTTTGGAGTAAGTCAATGCCTGGGCAGTAGTAGGATCTTCCCTGGTAAAAGTTTGCTTCCAGGTGATGTTATAGACAACTGTGGTTGTTTCTGTAGATGGTATCCATGACTCAGAGGTGAATGGACAATGCCCATTCTTCTGAGGCCTAACCCCAGTCATTATGACAATAAATAGGGTGTAAGGCCCCACTGTTTTACAAAATTTGTGTGTTCCTACCTCTATTAGATAAAAATTGGTTTGCATATGTACTATTTTCCATCATAATGTGCCTATGAACAATGCCACAAGGTATTATTGGTGCATATAGGGGCCGAGGGAGCAAGTCCAACAATGCCCATAACTTGGTTCTAACATGAACTCTAAACAGAGATTTTTCTACCAGAAGTCCTTATTGAACAGGTCACACACAAAAAAAATGGGGAAATTTGTCTCTATATAAGAAGACATTTAATAAGGGTTATACCTGTTAAGGGAATACATTTAAAGATATATTCAAAGGAGATATACCTGTCTCTTTTAAGTATTTTTTTTATTAATTCTATCCTCAGCTGCTGTAACCCTGTTGGAGAGGCTTTCCACTGAGTTTTTCAGTTTGTGTACTGAGATTTTTAAGACCTGTTATTTGACCTGCTATTTCAGTTAGAGTTTTCTGATTTCTATCTTTATATTCTCTTGATTCTTATTAGTGTTTTGTTCATCTTGATCTATGCTTTCTTTGAGTTCTCTGAACATCCTCCATATTTCTTCTCTAAACTCCATATCTGAGAGACTAACTAGGTGGTTGACCATTTTCGGGTAATGAGAGTTGTCATGTTCATTCTCTATGCCTGGTGTTGGTCTTCGTTGTTTCCCTATTGTCATACTTGTATTGTGGGTTTTTCCACATGTTGTGGTGGTATTCATTAGCTAGACGATGTTCGTGCTGCAAAGTGAAGCAGAGCAGCTGCACTCCTCTGGCTCCACCCTTTGTGGGTGGGTCAACTCATCTCCAAGGAAGATAAGCCCTCAGGAAAGAATGCCACACAGGATTAAGTTTTAGGCCAGCAAGCAAATTAAAGTCCAAAAATGTCTGCTGTCTGTAGAGACACAGCAGAACTCCACTTTTAAGTCTTTACAAATAATCGGGGTGGGGGGATTGTAAAATTCAGATCACTCTTTGATATGTATGTATTGGCCTTGTAGAGTCTGAAAAACAGCTCCCAGAAGTCCCATATCAGGAAGTGTCCTGGAGCAGGGAACTTCTCAGAAACTGAGTCTGGTAGCAAGCAAAGGTCAAGGGAAGTGGAGAAAAGAAGGCCACTGAGAGTTAATCAATAGCAACAGAGTATTGTTTTTTTCTCTGGCTGAGAATCTATCTTTTCACTTTGGGTGCTGGCTGGCAGCTGACTGGAGTAGATATGATGACTTGCTTCATGCTGAGGTAGAAAGGGTTAAATGTGGGGTAATAACAGGTGAAGGAGTGAAGGACTAGAAATGAGCTTGTAAGGTGGTGAACAAAGGGAGGAAGGACAGTATACAGCATAGTCATTCTTTTTTTTTCTTTGTTTTTTTTAGGCCATACCCAGTGACACTCAGGGGTTACTCCTGGTTATGTGCTCAGAAATCACCCCTGGATTGGGGAGCTATGTGGGATACTGGGGAATTGAACCATGGTCCTTACTAGGTTAGTGCACACAAGGCAGATGCCTTATGACTTGCGGTTGCCCCAACATAGTCATTCTGTATATTGTCAATGTACATTCAATAGACATAGGAATGGTGTATGGGTATGACACTTAGGATATACCCATGAGTTACAGTTGGAAAGCCAGCAAGTCTGATATAAACGTTTTCCATTTTCTAGGCCAGGCATGCATGGTTAGGGTAAACTATACTTAAGAGAGGCTTTATGAAATAGATTGTGTAGGGATATTTCTAGAAAAAAATCATAGTATTCGTATCTAGAAAGCTAGATTAAATGGAAATGAGCACTTATGTGGAGTCAATACCATGAAATAGACATATGTCACCAAGGACATTGGACAGACATCGGTATGGATAACACAAACTCATGAGCTTATATTGGCATACACTAAGGATAAATCCATGAGTTACAGTTAAAAAGAAAATGACCCAGGTGCAGTGAGAAAGGGTGCTTTATTGAAAGGAAAGAGTAACTAAGATAAGATAAAATAAAATAAAATAAAATAAAAAGAGAGAAAATATATAAATTTACATGTAAAGCTGACTAGTCTGGATGTAATGGTTTTCCATTTTTTAGACCAATTATGATTAGAGATGATAAACTTTACTGAAGAAAGGCTTTATGAATTAGATGGTCTATAGAGTATTTTTAAAACATTCCTAATTTTCAATTCTAGAAAGCTAAGTGATAAGAAAATGGACCCTGTATGTGAAGTTTATACCATGAAATACTGTCCAGTGGGTATTGAACATAAAGTTTCCTTTTCTAAAAATGGAGACTGATGGGGAGGAAAGTTGCCAGCGCTTTCCCTAAGCCCGCCTCTCTTGTGCAGGGTTAGGGTGGGAAAGCCTGGGGTCCCTTTTTTTTTGTTTTTGTTTTTTGTTTTTTTGGGTTTTTTTGGGCCACACCCGGTGACGCTCAGGGGTTACTCCTGGCTATTCGCTCAGAAGTCACTCCTGGCAGGCACGGGGGAACCATATGGGGAACCGGGAGATCGAACCGCGGTCCTTCCTAGGTTAGCGCAGGCACCTTATCTCCAGTGCCACCGCCCGGCCCCGCCTGGGGTCCCTTTTAAAGTCCTCCCAAGCATTCACCCCACAGGGTCACCAGGGCGGAAGCCCAATGATGGGCCAGGAGTACAGGAGGAAGAAGAGGGGGGTGGGCTCTTGTGGGAGCAGAGAACCAGGAGCCCCGTTTAAGGCTGGTTGAAGGCAATCAGTTGGAACTATTTCAGATCCCTATGCTGGCAAAGACACCGGTTTCCAGAACAAAAAAAGAGTTTAGCACTGAGTTGGGAGCCAGAAGTTTGCCAGCCACTTCCCCCAAGAACACCCCTCTTGTGCTGGGTGAGGGGTGAGGAAAGCCTGGGGGTCCTCTTTTATTTTTTTATTTGGGGAGGGGGTGTGGGCCACAACCATTGATACTCAGGGGTTACTCCTGGAGAAGTTCTCAGAAATTTCTCCTGGCTTGGGAGAACCATATAGGACGCCAGTGGATTCAACTGCAGTCTTTCCTAGGCTAGCACTTGCAAGGCAGATGCCTTACCTCTAGCACCACCGCTCTGGCCACCAGGGTCCTCTTTAAAGTCCTCCCTGGCACCCACCCCGGAGAACCCCTAGGGTGGGCACCCAGGGATGGTTCTGGAGTTTGGGAGGAAATGGGTGGGTGGCTATTGTGGGAGCAGAGGCCCCAGAACCCCATCTAAGCTTCGTTGAAGGAATTTGGTTAAAAGCCTTTTAGATCCCCCATGTCGGCAAAAACTTAATTTTAAGTTTTAAAAATTGCCAGAGACTGGAACTACTGATTTTTTCAGAGTGGGGACCTATCATCTGGTAAGTCCTGTGAGGAATAACACTGTGGTCAAAAATACATTACCAATTACACTTCACCATGTATTAGAATGCCATAGAATGAAACATCAATTGAATACTTGTTCCTAAATATATTCAATTACCTTGTACACAAATGAAGATATTTCCATCTACTTTGTAAAGAAATAACCAAAAATCTAAATGGCCCAAGAAAAATTGCCAGGTATCATTTGTCTCTTCACAAACTCACGATTGAACCTAAAGGTTGTGAAATCTAAACACCAAATAATAAAGATAAGCGTGCACAATAATGCTTCATAAAATATTAAAAACAACCAGTAGATGTGGATTATTGTAACTGACACACATTCACACCAAATAATAAACAAGTTATTGTTTTTGTAATCAGTCATGAATTCACAATTGACAGCTCAACCTTGTAGCATGTCCTGACTTTTATAATGCACTATTTCCAGTGACTGATTTTAAATCTTCAAGGTGATGTAAATGTAAAGTTGATAAATTTTTAACATTATCTATTCTTGAATGTCTATAACTGTCTGTTCCAGGGCACTTTTGCTTTAACAGTATTAGAGGTTAAAAGGCCTATTTGGTACTATTTCTATTATTCAAGCATCCTGTGAAGAAAGTTAGACCCAAAATAACAAGGATAAAAGGTGGTCACTGCTACACAAAATGGACCAGATTGAAAGTTATGTAACCTTGAGAACTAGGGTTTCCTTCTAAATGCTAAATGGTGTACTTGGCAGTTGTAATAAGCCAATAAATGAATTAGTAAACGAGCAATAAAGGAACAATGGAATATGCTACTATGGCAGGTCACAAAATTCAGACACTTTAGAAGTTAATGCTTAGAACATTGCCCTTTAGAAGTCAATGAGCTAAAATTGTGATCAGAGGCAGTAAATATATAGAATGGGGAAGAGAAAAAGATCAGGGATTATCAGTTTTTACTCCCTGACTTAGATTTTTTGTGCCAAATTAGATGCTTACTCTTGGTTCTATGCCAAACACTCATTTTTTAGCCATACAGGGTGCTGTGGTCACCTATATGCAGTAAAAAGGAATGAACCAGGATTGTAATGGAAGTGACCACATAAATACCAGCATCTTACCTCCTGTACTATCTCTCTGACACAAATTTAAGACATATTTAATGTATTTGATGTATATCTGGTAACCAAACTAAATTTGTCTACTGGGTTAATTGTCCAAATTTTAATTCAAAGACTCTCTTTTGCATTAAATTATCTAATGCATTAATGACTCTAGGTTTGACATTTCATTTGAAGCCAAGAAATATATACTAAAATATCCATAAAGAGCAACTGAAACAACTGTTTACATAATGAAGGTCTTAGAGACCTAAACTCCTCCCTTATATAGGTATAAGTTTATTGTGAACTAAAGGAAAACATGTACCTTCACTGGTTTTAATAGTAAGTCATCTATTCTGACATATCAAGGAGCATTAATCTCTAGTTTATATGATTGCTAGTTATCACTGATTCTTGGTATATTCTATACCTTACCTCTCACCCGAAGAACAGAGATGAAGGAAGTGAACAGTCACATTTCCCAGACTCCTTTAGGAACTAGAGTGTGTCCAGAAGAGGTAGAGTAGAAAATATTTGAACATGGTAGACAAGAATTTATGCATCACCAGACAAGCTACAGATGGTTACTTTGGAAATCTCTGGATTTCCTCCTAAATATTTCCCAGTGCCTGTGCTCTCTACCTTTATAGATCATGGGTTTGATATTCTCCAGGCTTTCCAGAATGGAGGACATTGATGATTTATATACTCTGTATTCCTTTATGTGTTTCCTAATAATCTTTGTCTAACCAATGCATTTTCAATTTTGGCAACGGTTGAGAAAAACTTCAGCATTAGCATTCTGAATATCTTTCTATACACATTAATTTCGACTGACAACTAAATAATAAACTGTTCTATTGCATACTTTTTCCTCATAAATAACATTACAGAAATGGATGCACCAACATGGACAGTTGAAAAAATAACAGAAAAAATCAATATTTTTTCATTTGCCTTTGTAATTAATGCAAAGATTTTCTGGTCTTGTGGATTCATAGAGAAATATTAAGTGAATATTTGTCAGAAACGCTGATATATAGTATTGTTCTGAGTCCAGTAATCACTTTTGCAATTACATAGAATGCTATTTTATTATAATTCTATAATTGATATATCAGGTAGTAGCTAAAGAGGTGTTCTATAACATTATGGAATTGTTATTCAATTATAAAAATGGAACAAGATATTGGCTATAATATCACTGAGCTCCTTCATTAATACCTTAAAAAAGGTTTCATGCCACTAACCTACACAATTTTCTCATAAAATACTCAGTGTGAAAGTTTATGTTTTTATATCCACCCTCTAATTATCAATCAACATACGTAGAGTTTACATGATTACTGTATAGATACAAGACCTTTTGTGTTTGTACTTAGAAGCATATCAAAGATTATATGCTCCCTGATTTTAGAGTCATCCTTAATTTCTCTCAATTCACCCTAGCAGTCTGTAATATAAGTTCTACCTCCAGAAAGCTTCCTCAGTCTACCCACTTCATTTCACTTTATTACAGTTGTACTGACTGAACTATATCAACTGCAACATATTCTCAGCCCATATTCAAACAGCCTCATATTCCCACCTCACTACAATTTGTTGAATTTTCACTCCATACAGAGTACAGATTTTTTTAGGAAATTAAACAGATTATGCCATTTACTATACAATTTTCAGAACTTTTTCTGAAATTTATAATAAAACTCAAATACCTGAGTCTGAGAGATGGACAATAAAGGAGGCATTTGTCTCAAAGGGAGAGAGATAAATGGAGACTGATTACATCTATTTATGAGGTATAAACATATAAAATGCTTATATATGTTTATATTTTTGTAAACATAAAATAATATAATAATATCTAAATTCAAGGGAGATGAGGGCCAGGAGACTAAGTTCATGGTAGGAAAGGCAGTGCAGTTAAGGCAGTGAAGAGACCACTATGGCAACATTTTCTCAGGACAAGAACTAGCAGGTGGAGGGAGTTAAGTGATGTGCATATTGCAAACCAGTGTCTAAAAAGGAAACCAGTGTCTAAAAGGAAGAGAGTGAATGGAAAAGAGAGAAATAGAGAGAGAGAACATCTATCTTGAAGGTAGGTAGGCAGCAGGAAAGGGTGGGATGGAAATCGAGTACACTGGTGGCAGTTAATGTGCACTGGTGAAAGATTTTGGACATTGGATGACTGAAACTCAATCATAGTAACTTTGTAAATGTATGTCATGGTACTTCGGCTAAAGAAATACTTTTTAAACATAAATACAATATTTTAAATTAAAAAAGAAGTGAAACATTTGCTTTGCATGGAGTCATTTATGGTTCCATCCCAAACACATGTCTCCATGAAAATGAAAGGGGTCACTCCTGATCTAGAAATAGGTCTTGAGCACCATTGGGGTCTAGCCCAAAGTCTACACCCCCAAAATAACAAATGTGTTTGACAAATAATAGCTGAAAAATAGCTGAAAGCACATATCTCTGAAATAAACTTTCTCTGAGATCTTCCACCTGTTCTCCCAACACTTTGCTCAATTTCTTGCCCTATCCCATGCCATTTCTTTCTCTCTGCCTTGTAGTTCTTTGACATTTTTCCTGTTCTCTCTGCTTTAGAGCCTTTATTTTTCACTTCTTAATTCATTGTCTTTGCTTTTGTTTTAGGGGCTACATCTGGTGGTGTTCAGGGTTACTCTGCATTCAGGAGTGACTCCTGCAGTACTCAGAGGACCATAAGGGATGCCGAATTTGAATCCAGATTGGACCCATGCAAGACACCGTCCCATAATAAGATCATTCTAGCCTTTCATTTGTTATTTGTTGAAATTTACATAAATTTTCAAAACTTTTATATTTATTGTTTAGATTTGAAACTGGCTTTCAGAGCAACAGTAAAGTTAACATAATAATGAAATTACTATTGGTCAAATATTGCTTAAATAGTACCATCTAATCGGTAACCTTATTCAAACTTCACTGACTATTCCAATTAATGTGCTGCTAAAAAAAAACCCACAAAACCAATAACTATTCCAGAATGATCTGATCCTTTTAACTGTCATGTCTTGCTAGCCTTTGGGAACATTTCTTCAAGCTCTTCCGTGTACCAAGTATGGGACAAATCTAAAAAGTACACAAGAAAAATTTAAAACCTTTTTCTAAAACATTTATTTTAAATTATTTTTTATTTATTTTAAAATTTATTTGAGTTCTCAAATAAATTCTCACTGAGAATGTATATCATGAGTAATTCTCATATTATTGGTGACATTGACTTCCATAATTTGATTTCAATAGTGCTAACTTTCTTCTTCACTATAGAGATAATTATGTCATATTATTAATTAGTATTTTCAAGTATTTTACATAGAGATTACATTAATAAATATTTGGTTCCTATCAATGTTGATATCCACTTATGATTTTTGAATAAATTTTAACTATAACATTTATTAAATGTTGATTTCCAATTCTATCAATTATTTTACATGTTTTAGCTAGTACTCTACTTTTTTTAATATAATTATTATTTTTAAACATGTTGGGTTACATATCGTTGGCAATCATATTTTAGGTACAAATTAACATAAAATCAGGGGAACTCCCATCACCAAAAAGTCCTCAGTCCACCTCAGTTCCAATCTTAGTTCCCATATCCTCTCCCCTACTGCCTCCCCCCCCCACCCCCGGGGTTGCTAAAGCAAGTGGTCTCCTCTGCGTCTAATTTGCTACTTGGTGGTCTTACACATGTTTGATCTTGGTTACCGCTCTTTCCCCCCCTGATTGGGAAGGGGGACTAGTCAGTATAAGTTATGTGGATTTGTTTGAGAAAGAAGAAAAAAAATAGAAGATAAAGAGAAAAAAACGGATTTTTCTTTCTTTCAAAGTAACATATACTTATTCATTTATGTATATAGGGATTTTTCTTTTCAACTGTTATAATTTCTACTATTGTTATTTATTTTGACTCTCAAAGTCTACCCTATTTGCTCAGTAGAAAAATCACTCCTCATTTTTACTGAATCTTTTATATATATATACTTTTTATTATTCTATAAAAACTTCCTTGCTCGGACCAGAGAGATAGCATGAAGGTCATACGTTAGAATCCTGGTCCCATATGGTCCCCTGAGCCGGCCAGAAGCGATTTCTGAGCACAGAGTCAGGAGTAACCCCTGAGCACTGCCGGTTGTGACCCAAAAACCAAAAAAAAAAAAAAAAAACCAAAACAAAAAACAAAAAACAAAACCAAAAAAAAACTTACATAACCATACAAATAGTCATAAGATTATCTTACAGACTTCCTTTCATGAGCCCTAGAATCAGCTTCTTCTTCTTCTTCTTCTTCTTCTTCTTCTTCTTCTTCTTCTTCTTCTTCTTCTTCTTCTTCTTCTTCTTCTTCTCTCTCTCTCTCTCTCTCTCTCTCTCTCTCTCTCTCTCTCTCTCTCTCTCTCTCTCTCTCTCTCTCTCTCTCTCTCTCTCTCTCCCGCTCTCTTTTTGGGCCACATCCAGTGATGCTCAGAGATTAATGCTGGCTATGAGCTCAAAAATCGCTCTTGGCTTGGGGGAACATATGGGATGCCGGAAGATGGGTTGTTGCTCATTTTTGTGTAGAAAGATATTTATTTAAAAAAATATTGCTACCACGTGTGTTTATTTTAAATGGATTATCACTACTTTTAGACTAGTTAATGTAATTGGGAAATCCTTATAAATGTACAAACATCTGTATCTACTTACAGGTAATTCAGTTTTTTTTTTAATTCACACTATATCCTCTGCTAATTCTAGCTTCTTTCTACATATATATGTCTATTATTATTTTTGCTAACATTTTTGAATGGTGCCAGAAATTAAACTGAGACCTTATGTCTAGTTCCAGTCTAATGTTTGTTAGTTGATTTGTTTGCATTTAACCACCTTCCATGTTTTCAGATTTATTTGCCTGTTTTCTTCTTTCTTCTGAATTGTACATAGCGACTTTCCAGCAGTCTTGCAAATAGCTCAGCACCCATTAAAGGACTGAGCAGAGAGCAAGGGGTAAATCCTAAGCACAAATGGATGTGGACCCAAATACATTAAGATATATATATATATATATATATATATATATATATATATATATATATGGATATTGCATCAGTCAGTGAATACTTTGATAAAAATTTATTTTCTTCGTAGAATTACAAACATTATATTTTAAAGTTACACAATGATAAAGATGTTTAAAATAAAGCTCCCAGTAATAAAACTAAGACTTTTTCATAAGCACTTATCTTCCCCAAAAATCATGATTTCAGTCAATTTACTGAGACACATTTTAAAGGAAGTACTTGAAAACCTATATGGTATGGGAATGTGCTACTGCCCTCTTCTGGTAAATATTCAAATGACATGCAGTTTTTTTACCTTTAGGAAATAATAATGTCAACTGTGTAATTTAATTCACCATTCTCTAGTTTATGTAAGTCTTTGTTAGATATTTTCTGAGAAAAATACATTGAATTTTTAATTTCATAATTATTTTTCTAGTAAGATAATTAATATGGAATTTTAGAACTTGCTTTCTTTTTTCTATTTATTTATTTATTTTTGGTTTTTGGTTCACAGAACTTGTTTTCTTATATAGAATCCTTTCATCTATAATGCAGAACTCAAATATAATGATTGAGAATCTAATGTTGAGGGTGGATAAAAGTAGCATTTTAATATTTTAAAAATGTCTGCTTAATGATGTTTTATCCTAATAATATCAAGTAGAATAAAAATAGAAAATAGTTTACCTGTGTCTGTAGTATGTACTATTTTATATGCATTTTTCTATGAGTAAAGCATTCTAAATCTAATGAGTACTCCTTGTATTTACTCATCAATTTATCAAAGTAATGGAATAGGCAAAAGAGGTATAGAGTATTCTGCAAATAACTCAGTCTTTTGGATGCTAAATTGTGAAGTTAGGATTTGAACCGAAAAAGAATCTTATTTGCCATTTTTTTTTGGTTTTTGGGCCACACCTGGTGATGCTCAGAGGTTACTCCTGGCTATTCACTCAGAAGTCGCTCCTGGCAGGCACTGGGGACCATATGGGGAACCGGGGGATCGAACCGCGGTCCGTCCTAGGTTAGCGCAGGCACCTTATCTTCAGTGCCACCGCCCGGGCCCCTTATTTGCCATTTTCAAATTTAAAATTCTATTGCTTCTCTCTGATCAAGATAATTTTATATAAAGAACTAATACTTATCCATGATTCCTAAAGAGAAACCAGAAATTATCAGTTTCTTGGGGGGGGGGGCACACCGGTGATGCTCAAGGGTTATTCCTGGCTATGTGCTCAGAAATTGCTTTTGGATGGAGGATATATGGGATGCTGAGGGATCAAACAAATGTCATATTCGTCCTAGGTTAGTTCATGCAAGCAGACGTCCTACAGCTTGCACCACCACTCTGGCCCCAATATATTCCTTTTTAATTAGAGCATTTTCATGAGTTTTAACAAATTGAGTGAGCAGAATAATGCTTAGATTAAAAGGTACAGTCATACTTATTCTCCTCAAATTCTACTCTCTTTGATACTTTTCCTCTTTCTTTCTCCTTCTACACAGAGAAGAAATGGAAGGTATTGTTGCTTTTGTCAAGTACAATTAAGACCTAGTTATACAACTCAGAGTTTAAAATTATTTAAAATATAGATATCAAACCTTTCAGAACTTATAGTTTACTGAGGAAAAATGGATCATTTCAATAGTAAAGAGTGCTGCTTCCAAAGTAAGACGAGTACATACAAAGGACAATACAATTGAACTGAGAAATGAAAGTTACACTGATATAAAAGAAAAAATAAAGACAGAATTGGTGAGCAATATGGACATGGGAAGGTTTGTGAAAATGTTTTGTTTAGATAAATTTGCAGTTTTCAAAGAAGTATATGCATATGGTTGTGATACAGAATTTGCCAGAGAAATGAATCCCAGAGATCAGGCAGAAACTTATGAAGAATAAAAGATATTATTAAAAAAAAGATACTTATAAAGAACAGCTCTATCCCATTAACCTGATCTTTAACATCAATTAATATAAATCTGGTAGACACATTTTAGAAAAAAAGATCATAATTCAATTATATTTTAAAAATGATCTTTATCTTCCTTCATTTCTAGAAATCTTCCCTTCTGTCTACAAGTCTATAGAGAAATAATAAAATTTCTAAGCAATATTATATTCTAGTTTCACCAAAGATGCTGAACACAGACATGAACTTCAGACTCAACTTCATACATCATATTGTAAATTGAATAGGGTACAAACAAAAAAAAAGAAATATTGAGTTTTAATTACTAATGAATGTCACTTATTTGGAAATAGGGTTTCTAAAGATTAAATCAACTTAATTGAGGTTTACTATGCTGAATCTTAATCCATTATCAAATAAAGTTCTTATAAAAAATAAGACAAAAGAAATAAGGAGAACAGCAGGTAACAATGAAGATAGGGATTGTCAATCACCAATAGAACTAAAGAAAAGTTAGGAAACCAGGTCCCCTTTGGAGCCATCTGAGAATAGATAACTTAATTTTAACTTCATTTTAACAGAATTGTGAAACAATGGATTTCTGTTGATTCTAGTCATTGAGCCTATATATTTCTTTCCATGGAGTCCTAGAGAGCTAATAAACTGTATGAACCATCCAACTAGAAACCTAAAAAAATAATATATGCTCAATAACTAGCTATTAAGAAAAGGATATCACAATATTTTACAAGGCACTTTTACATTTTCCACTCAAATTTTCTTTATGTATGTATTTAGATAAATCAATTGTTCTTGTACTCTAATTTACAATTCTGAAACCTACTTCTTTGTCTGCTTTGATGAAATACCATACAATAAAATATTCCCCAGCCAGTCATTCTAAGATTTTATATGGGTACCAGGATAGTAGTAAGAATAAATAGTTTACTGTATATAAATGTGTTTTGTAAGCAGCCTGGTTAGCAGTATCTGGGATCCAGACATGCTATTTCATTGGTGTTTCTTACCTTTGTGTGTTGTGAGAGTGTATAGTGGTTATGCCACAGGCAGAGATGCCCAGGGCCTACATATAAGGCCCGTGTTTTAAATTCTCCTGAAAAGGGAAGTCAACAACTAGTTACACCAGCCCCCACTTATACCTGCTTTTTGTATCTAACCCTTTTTGTCCTAAAGAGGAAGTTTATACTAACCTTAGCAGATGTCATGCCCTTATAAGGAACCTGTGTTACCGGCTTAGAGTGTCTCAAGCGAATGTTATAACCTTATAAGGGAATCATCCTTACCCTTTCTCCCCCCTCCCCTTCTTTTAGTATATAAGAATGAACAAAGAAAGCCACGTGGTCCTTTGTTTTGCCTCGTTCGATTCTGAACAAGCATTGGACCCTGGCCGACCAGATAAAGAACCCACTTGAGCTTTTGCATGAGTGACTATCTCTTCATTTCTCTGCATCGGAGCAGCATCTGGACTAGGGAGCCTTAAATTTTTGGGGAGTCAGCCAGGAGTCCTTGATCTGTCCGGACCGGAGTAGTGAACCGACAATTCGGTGGGTTCTAAGCAGTGTGTCTTGTGTTGTTGGTCATTATTTGATGTGTGTTGGAAATAGAAATAGGGGGATGGTAGTGTGCTGAGGGCTTGAAAGTTCCCGCTCGAAGTGGATTCCAGGTGGTAGTGAACTGCTGTGGTGGACCCTATTTCTTTTACTTGATGTGTATTGGAAATAGAAATAGGGGAATGGTAATGTACTGAGGGCTTGAAAGTCCCCACTCGACGTGGATTCCGGGTGGTAGTGAACTGCTGTGGTGGACTCTATTTTTTTTACTTGAGGTGTGTTCTTTTATTTGATGTGTACTGGAAATAGAAATAGGGAAATGGTAGTGTGGCCGAGGACTTGAGAGTCCCCACTCGATGTGGATTCAGGGTGGTAGTGAACTGACAGGTTCAAAAACTATAGGTCACAACCTTGGAGTCACCCTAGGAGTTCGATTTTGTCGCAGCGGGAAGACGTTCCTAAGCTGCCGTGGTGAACCCTATTTCTTTTAATTGGAAATCTTTGTCTGTGGTTCTGTGTACCCTGTTTTCTTTGTGTGATTTAAACATGGAGGGAAACTCTAAGAAAAACAAATGCTACCTCTCCTTAGGCCAAAAAAATTGTGTGTTAAACTGTTTTTGTTATTCTAGGGACATGGAAGAGGGTGATGGAGGTCGTAAACTCCAGATTTCTCAATGGCCATCGGGGATAAATTTTCCCTGGAGAATTTCTGGACTTTGCAATAACCCAGCTTTCCTGCCATGTGTTAAGGCCAGAAAGAAATGAGGCTAACTGGCCGCTTTTTGGCTGGAAAGAAAAAAATAGAGGTGCTTTTTTAACTCCCAGCCTGGAGTTTACCTGAAAAAAAAAAAAAAAGAATTCACCAGACCCCAGCTATTGTCCTCCCAGACTCATCTGACTGGGAAATGTGAGTGTAGACAAAGTAATTCCAGTGGGTCCTTTACGTATCAAAGGAGAATTTAGTTAGTGCTTTGGAAGTCAGAAAGAAGGAAAAACTTTTTGAGCATTAAATTTCTGACTCAGAAGTTTCTTAAAATGAACAATTGGGTAAAAATGTTGCAAATTATTGTGGTTGGCCTTTTTAAACAATATTGTTAATTTGTGAATGCATGTTATTGTTACAGTATCTCAATTCCATGTCGAATTTATCTCACCAAACTTAATGATGAGTTTTAAGGTAGCTTTAATGTGAAAATTTTGATGGCACTAGGTTGTAAATATCTAAAAGAAAGAAATCAATATAACTGTGTTAAATATCTTTAATAAGTGCCATAAAAATAATTTGGTCCCACTAGGTGCAAGAAAACTCAGCAAAGTGGTTTCAAATTGGCAGTGAACAATTTAAAGCTTCTGTTCCTAGGGCCCAAGTGCAGGGTTCTAGGCTTTTTTAACATGAACTAATACTTAAAAAAGGCTTGTTCTAAGTTAGGTACACATGGCGGTTGTTGGCAGCAAGACTGCCCCAGAGAATGAGTGAAAAGTTAGAAAGAGAAGGGGCCAAAAAAAAATAGCATGAAGGTAGGGCATTTGCCTCGCATGCAGAAAGGAAAGTGGTTGAGTGTAAAAAGTTTAAGGATATGCAAAAAGAATCAAAAATGTGAAATAGAAAAAATCTGTATAATCAAACTAAATGATTATTATTGATATGCTTTTAGGTTAACATAAAAAAGTGTAAATATTTTTAAGCATGTTATAGTGTTTTCATGCTATTGAGTAAAAAATGGGGTAATAAGAAATCTTATAAATATCTAAAAATATAGAAGCATGCAGACAGGAAATCCTAAAATTAGTGAGGTAACCCCAAAGCCCTCTTTCAGAGGAATAATTGGAATGAGGTGGTGCAACTAGCAGGCACCCTTAAGCATTTGGCTGTAAAGACCAGAAAGATACTGAGATGAATGGCCTGAGTAAGAAAATTAAAGATTTCCTAGAAGATTCTGGAGTAACACTAACTGGCCACAGCCTGTGGCCCTGTTCTCACCCTCCACCCTCAGTCTCAAGAGAAGAGGATTCAAGGTCAGTCTCTTCCAAGTCTGAAGAGAAGTAGAACAGAAAGACCACCTCTGGATGTTCCTGCAAGAGGGTAATATGCCCACAGCCATTCAAGATCATCACACTGAACTGACCAACTCATTAGCGAAACCTGAGTGACAGTGACATGATAAACCTGCTGTGTCTACAACCTATCCTCAGAAAAGCTCTGTAAGTAGTGGGGGTGCCCCAGATAGAGATTTCTCCAACAATGCCGTATATTGTGCAAAAGGAAAAAGCCAAAAGTTATTCAAATATCTGGCAAGGTACAAGGTAAAGGTAAAGAGAAAAACTATTTTTGTAGCTAATTAAAATTCCAGTGGGCCTCCCCCGCTCGCATCCCAGACTCCAGGCGGCTGCAAATGTTAAGGGAACTTTTCCCTGTTTGCGCCCCTCTCCCACTAGCATCCCAGGCTCCAGGCAGCTGCAAAAGGTAGAGGGACCCCCCCATTTGTGCCCCTCCCCGCTCACTTCCCTGGCTCCAGGCGGCTGCAAAAGTTAGGGGAACTTTTCCTCATTTGCGCCCCTCCCGCTCGCTTCCCAGGTTCCAGGCGGCTACAAAAGGTAGGGGAACATCCCCCCCATTTGTGCCCCTCCCCGCTCGCTTCCCAGGCTCCAGGTGGCTGCAAAAGGTAGGGAAACTTTTCCCCATTTGCGCCCCTCCCCCACTTGCTTCCCAGGCTCCAGGCGGCTACAAAAGGTAGGGGAACATCCCCCCCATTTGTGCCCCTTCCCGCTCGCTTCCCAGGCTCCAGGGGGCTGCAAAAGGTAGGGGAACTTTTCCCCATTTGCATCCCTCCCCCACTTGCTTCCCAGGCTCCAGGCAGCTGCAAAAGGTAGGGGAACTTCCCCCCCATCTGCGACCCTCCCAGCCCCACACCACAGGGAGCAAAAACAGGTCGAAATCGGAAGGCATTGCTCTCCAAGCCACACCAATTAATGCATAAAAACATGGGCAGACTGAAGAGGACCCTAACACCTGGAGATACAGAAAGAACTCCTAATAAGTTCCCAAGTCCACCAAAGTGCACAGATCCAATAGATGAAGATTTGGAAGCAGCCATGAGAAAGGAGATGCAAGCCCTGGTACAGGAAATGAGAGAATCGCCAGCTACCAAGTACAAGAAATCCATGGAGGAACAGATTAGCCAAATTAAAGAAGATCTTATACAGAATATGAGAGATTCCATACAAAAGCAACTAAGCGAATTAACAGACACCGTAAAAAGTCAGAGGAGCAGAATCACAGAGAAAGAGAAGCACATAGCAGTACTTGAAGGAAAACTGCAAACCAAAGGTGACCAGGAAACCAATAAGGAATTAAGAGGCAAGGAACTGGAAGGAAAAGTCCAGTACTTAATGAACAAAGACAAAAGAAATAATCTAAGAATTGTAGGTATACCAGAAGGGGAGGAAACAGAGAAAGGGGAAGAACAAGTAGTTAGGGAAATAATAGCAGAAAACTTTCCCACACTTTGGAAAGAAGACTCCACGCGTATCCAGGAAGTGAAAAGAGTCCCTAATAAAATAGACCCTAATAAACCAACATCAAGACATATAATAATCCAAATGG
>PVKC010011186.1:0-24927 GCA_004027635.1 Crocidura indochinensis
GGGGAAGAGGGAGATTTGGGACAATGGTGATGGGAACGTTGCACTGGTGATGGCTGGTGTTCTTTACATGACTGAAACCCAAACACAATTATGTATGTAATCAAGGTGTTAAAATAAAATATAAAAAACAAACAAACAAACAAAAAACCAATCCTGTTTTCATGTTGTTTTAGCCGAATGCAAGGCAAACACCCTACCAACGTGTTACCACTGTAGCCCTATGTGTAATAAATAGTTAATGGAATTATACCAAATTGAGTTTTGTTTAAATGTTTAATTTCCTTGACACAAAAGTTGACCACATATTTAGGAAGCCAATTTTTATACTAATAAAAAATTACATATTGGCTAGAAAACGTTATTTTAAAACATCTGGAAAAAAAGAATAGTGTTAGTCACACCCAAGGGTAATTAGGGAGATTTCCTGTTTCTTTGCTTAGGGATAGTACCTTGGAGGTACTCAGGGGACTAGATATGTACAATTAATGGAACTAGAGTTAGCTGCATACAAGACAAGAACCTTGCCCAGTGCACTATTTTTCCAGCACATTAAACACCTGTTGAGGAAATTCAGAAACTTGAATCATTTTCCAGAAATGAATGTATTCACAAATATACATTAACTTTATAATTACAAATTATATAATGCTCAAAGGTTTAGCGTGTTAAAACATTGTTTAGTATTTTACAAATGGCTTAGAATAACTAACCATACAAACTGCTTGTGACTTCCTACAAATTTATGTAATTCAAGTAAACCACAGGCTAGAGTCAAACACTGTGACACATATTTCCCCATGCTTGGCGTGAATAAAACATATTTTGTTTTAGAATTAACTGAGGTTGAGTTTTGAGTGGATACCACTCTAAACTTCATGTATGTTAAGCTCTGTTGAGTTTTAGCCATTTCATTATTCATGTCATAAAGCTTTTATGTGTTTCACAGAGACAAAATGTGGAGTACTCAAATAAATATATATAAATTCAGAACAAAAATAATAGTAATAATTTGTGTACTTGGATTTCAAGTATTTGTTATTGTATAAAAATAAAGACAAATGGCAGCTGAATAGCCTCTAAATAACAGTCATTTGCAGACACTTTGAAGGTATCAATCACTTCACTTTGAATTGAAAATCTTGCATAATATGATAATTTAAGATAATTTAATGTTATCAACTTTAGAAAAAGAATGCTTGATATACTGAAATCCATCTTTTTAGTAAATAAAAGCTATTTTTATAACTAATGCTGATCATTATCTCAGTGTATTTAATGGTTTCGTTTTCTTTTCAAATTTATTGTATTTGTCTCTATCTCTATATACTTCAGCAAACAAAAACCTTTTGATGCCATTTCAATCTTTCTTGAAGAAAGAAAAAGAAAACAAAGTTTATTAGGTATTTTAATAAATATTAAAGAAATAATGATTCTAGGAGCTAATTCATTTTTCTATTTATGTATGTTTAAGACATATAGTCATGATAGTATTCCACAAGGTATTTTAAAGAAAATTTTTATCTAAATATAAAAATCAGTTGGATAAGCCATGTGCATTTAATCCTACTACATTTATATTATATATTTTATTATTTAAAGAAAAACTTAAAACACTTATTAAAACTGATTTTAAAATTATAAGCATCTGGAGAAATAATAAAGTATCTATAAATTAGAAGCTATAGTAAAATATATGATAGTATATTGAGTGAATTTAGTAAATTAATTATTCAGTATAATGTCAAAAAGTATTCTTTTTTTTTTTTGTTTTGTTTTTTTTGGGCCACATCCGGTGACGCTCAGGGGTTACTCCTGGCTATTCACTCAGAAGTCGTTCCTGGCAGGCACGGGGGACCATATGGGGAACCGGGGAATCGAACCTCGGTCCGTCCTAGGATAGCGCAGGCACCTTATCTCCAGCGCCACCGCCCGGCCCCCAAAAAGTATTCTTCTCTCTCTCTCTCTCTCTTTTTTTTTCTTTTTGGGTCACACCAGCAGTGCTCAGGGGTTACTCCTGGCTCCATGCTCAGAAATTGCTCCTGGCAGGCACGGGGGACCATATGGGGCACGGGGATTCGAACCGATGACCTTTTGCAGGAAAGGCAAACGCCTTACTTTCATGCTATCTCCCGGGCCCCCAAAAAGTATTCTTAAGGGTCAGAGTGAGAGGACAGTTGAGAGGGAGTTTGCCTGACATGTGACTACCCAGGTTTAATACAGGAAATTATAGAATTCCCCAAGTCCCACGATGTGTGATCCTTGAGTGCTGAGCCAGGAGTTACCCTTAATCACTGCTGGATATGGCTCCCAAAGCAAAAACAAAATAAAATTATTTCCAAAATTATCAGTATTAAATTTGGGTTGGGTTTACCAAATAAGAGAAAGGTGCAATTGGTGATATGATATTATCATAAACTGAGCTTCTTATTCTCTTTGTACATGTAAATATTTTATAATTGTCATATGCATATTATTTTAAATATATGCTTTTGGGGGTGTAGTTTGGGGTCACACCCAGTATCATTTAGGGGTCACACTTGGTTCTGTGCTCAGAAATCACTTTTGACGTGCTAGGGGACCATATTGAATGCTGGGGCTTGAACTCTGGGTTGGCTGCTGCAAGGCAAACACCCTATCTCTCTGGCTCCCAAATGTATACTTTTGTATCAAAAACTTCATCTGGCATAAATATTGCTGGCACTGCTTTCAAACTGATACCTTAAAATTCTTTTGACCATTAATGAACTAAGGACTTATATGGAAGATGTGCAAACTAAGTAAGTTGTAGTATAGTTTCCATGTGTTTGCAAGATAGCTTTTCCCCGTTAAGATTTATGAGTTACCTCTATGATTTTATTCATTTATTTATTTATTTACCTCTATGATTTTATATAATTTATGATATTCTACTTGTTTATCTGGAAATTTGTTAAATATCTTTTATTTAAAGGAATCAATGACTATAAAATTCAAGTATATTATATGGAAGAGCTAGCTTCATTCATTAATCCATTCATACATTCATTGACAATGACATATTTATTCACTTGCTTAGCCAAATAAAATGCTTTCAAATTACCTATTAGAGAGTCTCTTCATTGAGGCATGGGAGTCAAAAATAGACAATCTCATCAATTGGTTCACAGTTTGAAAATGAGAGAACATTCATAAGTGAGTGCAATTAAGTTCAGTTTATTGTACAGTGCATTTCTTTATTTTTTTGTATAATACATTTCTAAAGTAGAAATTCATAAAGTGTAACCTTGTGTCTCACAAAAATAAATACAAGTAAGTAATTACTGACAAGATTATACTAAAATAAATGCATGAAAGAAGTAATTATTCATATGAATGTTGAAATATGAGGAGCAGAAGAAAGTCCTCAGGGAACACCTATGGTAACAAAATGGAAAATAGAATTTTGGAATATAAATCTTCAGTGTTTCAGTCCATGGCTACCTTCTAAAATAGTATTTCTAAAATGCAAGGAGAAAGGGATTAATTTGAACACCAGAGAACATTTTCAGTCTCTGGAGACAGTTTCAATTATTTTAATTGGGTTTGAGTGTAGGAGTGCTCTTGGTCTCTAGTGGGTAGAAGTCAGGTATATGTTTCTTGACAATTACAACACACAGAACAGACCCTGTCCCCAAATTCAGTTCTGGTAAAAATATATGAGGTATTTGAGCACCGAGTAACTGAAATTCTTAACTGAAATATTTTCAAGGTAATAATGAATGATGTAACTGAGAACATTTCACGGATCTTGGAAAACCTTCTTCTACACTATCTTCACAGGCAATGTCATACCCCAAAAGGCTTTGCATTTTTAAAATCGACTTTTAATATATTTTAGAAATATGTAGCAGCAGCATTTATGATGCATTATAGAGAGCTAGACTCCCCAAAATAAGCATATAGTGAATTAATAAGTAATTAAAATTTGAATAAACCTTGTGAGAGTATAATTTATCCAACTTTGCCTCGCTTTTCTAATTAAAATTTAAGAAGTTTGAATGAAATGATATCCCTAAAACATTTAAACTTCTAAAATAACAGTTTTGTAGAAAATAATTGTAAATAATTATTACTAATATTCTGTTAATCTTATTCACATGCCTGCATGCATATAAGCACATGTTTTTTTATTTTTCAAAGTTGATAATTTTTTGTTTCAAATGTTCTTACCATCTTTGTTGCTCTTATTGCTTTTATAATCAGTCATTCACACACTCATACATGCATGGTTGTAGTGCTTACAGAATAACATATGAGATTGTGAAGACTCATATTTTTGTTTTAAAATTTATCTTATATTTGTATATATTCCAACATTAATTTTCTTTATCCAATTTTTTACAGAGGCATCATGTTGTATAATTGTTAATTAATAATTTTTATCTTGACCAAAGTGGATTAAAATCTTTCACAGTAGTATTTTAGGAACATACTGACATTGAATCAGGGGCATTCCCACCACCAATGCCATCCTCCCTCCACCCCTGTTCTCAGCATGCATCCCATATCGACCCTCCTTTACCCCCAGGCTGCTTCTGTGTCTAGCTTATTGTAGATTGCGTATGGATTCTGTTGTAGTTGGCTTTGGGTTTGGTGTTTGGGTCTGATCATTTTTTTAAATTTATACTCAATGTTCATATGACTGTTTGGTCTTGGTGCCCTCCATCATTTCCCCCTCAATTTGTGAGACAGAATAAGATGGTTCAAGTTATGTGGTTCTGTTTGAAAGTAAGGAAAAAGAAAAAAAAAAAGGTGGGGGGGGGGCAATAATTCAAACAAGCAAAAAACCGGAGGAGTCCTTCTAGAGACTATAAAAATCAGTTTAAGAAAAGAAAGGGAAAAAGAAAGGAAGACATAAAAATAATAAAAAAAAATCACCCCCCCCAAAAAGAAACAAAGAAAAAAACAAACAAAATAAAACCCTGAAAAGCATCACAGCAATAAAGACAACAACCAAACACTAACCACGATCCCAAAATAAAGACAAATACAAAACAAAGCACAGGGGGGGGGAAAGAAGAAAACTAGTAAATCACAAATCTTTCACAATAATATTTGAGGTACATTGTGGTATTGAATCGTGGGTATTCCCACCTTCAGTGTTGTCCTCCCTCCACCAGTTCCCTGCATCCCCCTATTTTGCCTCTGGATTGCTTGAATAACTGATCCCCTCTGTGTATAGCTAGTTGAAGATTGGCTATTGATTCTGTTGTTGACTTTGGGTTTGGTGTTTAAGTCTGATCCTTTTTAATTTCCTTTTCAATGTTCATATGACTATTTGGTTCTGGTACCATCCTTTATTTTCCTCTCAATTTATGAGGCAAAAGAAGGTGATTCAAGTTATGTGGTTCTGTTTGGGGGAAAAAAAAGAAAAGAAGAAAAAATAAGAAGAAAAACATAACAAATTTTTACAGTGGTCATTGTAACACACATTTAGTAGATATGTGTTTGTGCACAAACTGTGTGGGATAACACATGTCAGTTGCGGTATTCCAAAATACTTTTTGAAAGTCATACTTGTATTTATGGGCACACAGATTTAGGGCCAATTTACTATTATTCAGAAGGTTGGTGTATCTAATATCAAACACAAATCCTCATACCTTTAAAATGTATGTTTTACTAATTAAGAATGGTATTTATGAAATTTCAAACTCTCTGAATTTACTATTTTTTTTTTTTTTGGTTTTTGGGTCACACCCGGCAGTGCTCAAGGGTTACTCCTGGCTCCATGCTCAGAAATTGCTCCTGGTAGGCACGGGGGACCATATGGGGCACCGGGATTCGAACCGATGACCCTTTGCATGAAAGGCAAACACCTTACCTCCATGCTATCTCCCGGGCCCCTGAATTTACTATTTTAATTTAATTTTATTTATAAATATTGTCTGAATCTATTGAATTATGTGTGGGTTATTGTTTATGTTAATATATTATATCAAATTCGTTTCTTTTGGTGAATTATATATCAAGGATAGAATCTCCATGCATTTAATGCTTATTTTGAGTTTGTTTTCCAATCTACTATTCAGAAACTTTATATAATAGTCAAGGTTATTGATTAATTCATTGTTTTGTCTTTTCTCTATTACATCACTATAATGTTGACTTCATAAAATGAGTTTGATAATGTTTCTTGTTCATGATGATTTATTTTTGAAAACATTCAGTAATATGGTGTTGATACTAATTTAAATTTTGGGACAGAAGGATTGCACAATGGGTAAAGTTGCCTTGCACAGTACTCAACTAGTTTCAATCTCTGGCATCCCATAAGGTACCCTGAGTATTGTTCGGAGGGATCCCTGAGCTAGGAGTAATTGACAAAAGTGACACAAAAACTAAAAAAAAATTGAAATGAAATAGAAGTCACTAGTAAAACTACATAGTTCTAAGCTTTTATTTTCTGATGTTTTTATTACTTATTTAGCTTATATATTACATTTTTTTTTTATTTTTGTGTCACATCAGGGGTTATTCTTGGCTCTATGCTCAGAAATTGCTCCTGGCAGACTCGGGGGACCATATGGGAAGCCGGGATTTGAATCACCAACCTTCTCCATGCAAGGCAAATGCCTTACCTCCATGCTATCTCTCCGGCCCCTATATTACATAACTTTCATATATTACTTAAGATTTAAAATTATTCAAAATACTGATTTGCATATTCTTTATTCATGTGATTTACTTCCTCTTAGTTATTTGGTTTTATATAACACTGTTAATTAAAGACTTTATGTTGCTTATTAATCCCAATAATTGTAGGGTTTTAGTGAATTTATGATGAAGTGTCTGAACAAATTAGAATTAGAAGTGAAATACCTAAAATAATTAAAACAATATTTTAAAAAAACTCATCTAGCTCATACTCAATAAAGAAAATCTGAATGCATTTACTCTAAAGTTAAAGGTAAGATGCCTACTCTTGCCATTTATGTTTAACACAGTAACAGAGATCTTACTCAGAGCAAATATGGACTCACTAAATGAATGAATTAAAGATCTCAAAATTAGAAATATGTAAAATAAAAGATGACTTTTAGTATTTAAAATGCTAAATATCCTATTATTAAACTCAAAATAAGCAAATTTAATAATACAGTAGCATAGAAAATTGATGAGAAAGATTAATAATATAGCTAAAAGAATACTTGTTTTGCATGCAGCATAGTCAGTTTAACCTCCAACACCATCTCTGTACCCCAAATACAACAAGGATTGTGGCCTGAGCACAGAGTCAGGAGTAATGCTACTAGGTGTGGTCTAAAGGAAAAATGAAAAAGAAAATAAACTTATGGGGTCAGAGCAATGGCATGGTGGCTGACCCAGGTCAGACGCCAGTTTGATCCCCTGGCATCCCATATGGTCCCTCAATCCAGGAGCGATTTCTGAGCGTAGAGCCAGGAGTAACCCCTGAGCGTCACCTAGTGTGGTCAAAAAATGTATAAAACTACTTGCTTTTCTAGGTACTAAAAACAAACTATTCCCAGAAATTAAATAAGGAATCCTATTTCCAATGGTAAAAAATAATAATAAAACCCATTAAAATAAACTAAGGATATAAAAAATGTAATCCAAAAAATAACATGCATAAATGGTTAATATTTTGTCTCATAGATCATAATATTTAATATTATGAATATGTCCATAAAGTTAATGATATCTGTAGAGTTACTCAAGCACTGTTAACATCATAGTGATGTTTTCCAGAGTCAGAATAAAAATTAGGAGAATGAAAAAATTAATTTAATATATTTTTTACTTTTCACAAAATTTTAGTATGTTATTGGTATTAAATTTTTAAATATAAAAATTAATACAAACCTACATAGTAGGTAGTATATCAACTTCCAGAGAAGTTGATATACTACATTAGTTTTTAGCAACCCAGAGTTGATGAACTATGCTTTGTATTTGTATTTGTAGTCTGACTCCAAAACATTATTGACAATCTGACATTGGCTTATGCAACTCCTAATGTAGTCTTACTTTTCTTGAAGAATTATTTTTATAGATATTTCTCCTGTTTCCAGAAACAGGGCATAGAAAAAGCTACATCTAAATATTCTAGACTTACAGTTTTATGTAAATATTTTAAAATAATTTTGAAGTTTACATTTACTGAGTACACTGTAACAGATAGTCTAGGTTAACTCATAAAAAAAACCTACAATTGCATAAATAATTGGCTGAAGAATCAGCTCAATGAGGTGAGTGTTTGCTTTGACTGAACAAAGGCCAGGTTTAATTCCTGGTAGCATTGATCCTCCAAACACTGAGCAGAGAGCAGGAGCTAGACGTAGTTCCCCATTAACACCAAGTGTGAACACAAAACAGAGTGGTGAGTGCAATTAAAGAAATAACTACATTGACAACTAAGATAACAAAGTGAATGAATAAGGAAAGTAGAAAACTTATCTCAAATACAGGTGGGGGTTAGGGAGGTGAGAAATTTGGGGAATTGATGATGGGAATGTTGCACTGATGTGGGGGGGGGTGTTCTTTATATGACTGAAACCTGACTACAATCATGTTTGTATTCAAGTTGTATAAATAAATAAAATATTAAAAAAAAGAATCCTTGGTCTCCATGTACAACAGTGTTTTCTATGGGACTTTTTCTTTTACCTTTCTTCTTATTGAGTAAAGCTAATTAATCTCTAAAAGAGAAAAGAAGAAAATCAAAAGTTGATTTGAGTGCTTTGTAATTAGCTGGATGTGTGTTTTGACTTTTTATAATGGGATATCCTGCCAGTAATAATCATAGGATATTCTGCCAGAAGTACATTTTCACTTCTTATCATGGGATAGTCTGCCAGTAATAAAGTGTTTATAATTCAGAAAGACTTCCTGGGTGTCTAAAAACCTTACCAGTACTTGCACTTTAGATGGTTTATACTTGGTATCTACTGATATATCCATTACATAAGGATTTCATAATTCTTTCTGAAATAGCGCTTTATAAATTGAATAAAGTCATCATGATCTTTTGACCTTAGAATTAAAACATGTTGTATAATCTCATGATACTAAGATAGAATGCTTCAAGATAAAACTTTCCTGAAAGTCCTTATTTGAAGGTTGCTGTAATTATGTATGTTTATTTTATAATGATAAATTAAACCAAAATTATAGCAATTATAACTTGAAGATTAAAACTTTCTTAAATGCTTTTTGTTTCATTTTTTATGTATCAATGCACGATTTTGATACTTTTAGAGTCTTTTTTCTCTCTTTACACACTGTTCCCTTTTCTGTTAAACAGGAATTCAATTCTAGAGAAAGATCCTCCCAAGCTATGCACAGGTGGCACTGAGCTTCTCTACCCTTTTGACCAGATGATACATTTTAGGATAATAGGGATGCAGAGATACTTGGGTCTCTAAGTTCCAGGAATTTCCCAGGCCTTGTTAGAGTGGTGCTGGGGACCTCCATGGCTGCACTTGGGGATAGTTGGAAGGCACCATGGTGCTAGATCAGCCACATGTAAAGCATGTTTGCACCTTAACACCTCTATTATCTCTCAGACCTCAAACAAGAACTCTTGAGCATTCTGCATATGGCCATAGATACACATTAAGAATCAACGTTGAGAACAGTCTGCAAGTTCAGGTTTAAAAGGCATTTTGTATTCTGTTATAATAAGTTAAAATTCCTTCCAAGTATGGATTAATCCAAGACTTAAAGCCACTTTCCTCTTGACAGCAAAGAGAGGTTTATGTATCTTCTTCCTTTATACTCTAGAAGAGTATCACGATGAAAGTTCTGAAGGGCATGGAGATAATGAGTTTTGTTCTCTCAGGTTCTGGCCCTTGGATTCCCTCTGGTCTCCACACATACTTCCTATGTTGCTCACAAATTTTTATAGTGTTCCAACTGAAGATCCTGCTTTCAAATACAAGTGAACTCGGGATGTGGAAGCAGTGGGACTGCGCAAACAGTTTTGCCCTACAACTGCCTCCAGGCCAATGGCCCAGCTTCCCCTGATTCTTTACTCATCTCAGCAGAGATGCCTCTCTGCCACACACTTCAGATATGCTGGATTTGTGGCTGACATCTCCTGGGAGTCAGGGCTGACCGCCTCCCACGGCACCTCTGTACTTCTAGAAGTCCCTGGCAGCCATAACCACTAACCAGAGCCTTCTGTCACGTCTGTGCAATGACCAATGCCACACATTCTTGTAACTCTTGAAAGACAGGCACAACTAGCAGGAAAAAAACTCATGAATTTATAGGCCCTTCAGAGGACACCTATGAACGTTTGCTGTCAACCCAAGATCATCAAATTTGTGGATCTTAAGGCTGCACAAGCATTGTGCAGCACCCCATAATTATAATTTTGATTTTCCAGTAGTAATACACAATATATTAAGTAAATGATTCCCATCCTCAGGGGACAGGTTTCAGGGTGGTTGGGAAAAAGAGGAACAATTTGGAGGAAACTTTATATTTGTGGTGTAATATTAAATGACAGAAAGAACCGTATTATGAACAATTCTGTAAACCATAGTAAATAAATTAAAGAAATTTAATTAAAAATAAATATAAAAACCAACCAACCAACAAACCAAAACAAATACAAGTGTGCTGCTGCTACTAGCACATAGGTGGCAGTAGAGGACTAAAATGAACCCTTAATGTATTTTTAGTGTTCACAAGGCTGATAGAACAACTGTCAAGTCCTGGAATAGTCACTGCAGAAAAGGTGCATCTGTAGGTTTCACTATCTAAATAGTATTTATTCTTGTGCTGATATCAGCTCAGCCTGGAGTACTTTCATAAAATGAATTATCTGGCATGAAATCAGTGGCAATGTGACAGGTTGAGCCAATTCTGCTTCTGTTACTTCTCCTCTATAATTTTTTCCCTCTATAATTGCTTTTTGTTTCTCAAATCCTACAAAAATCCTTTCTAACTCCCCTATATTTACTTCTCTATTAAAACATGATAGTCATTTAATGGAACTTTAACATTCAATAAGGAAAATATAATAAAAAATTAATAAAGAGTGGATACCAAACATAAGTGAAAGGAGACAAAGAAGAAAGATGATAGTATAGTCATTAATTTATGTCTTTATCAAAATGTTTTTTAAGTAAAAGATACAATTAATTGGGCATTTATTTTTTTTAATTTAAAAGGTAGTTCAGTAAATCTTATTGGTAGATTTTTGTTTGTTTTCAGTGAGGGGAGATTTTTGTTTGTTTTCAAAGTGGGGAGTATTGGGCCACTCTTGGCAATGCTCAACAGTTATCCTGCCTCTTTGCTCAGAAATTACTCCTGACAGGCTCAAAGAACTATATGAGGTACTGGACTGAACAGGGTTTGCCACATGCAAGGAAAATGTCCTACCTACTGGGTTATTACTTATGCTCTATTAGTAGATTATTGTCTAAAAGAATATTCTACTTACTGCCCTTGAATTCAATCTGTGTTCTTATCATATGCACTATTACTTGTATCTGGCAAATAATTCACCCTAAAGAGCCAACTGTAACTGTGGGGGAAAAACAATATAAACAACAGCTGTATTATGAATAACCTTTAAATTGAATAATTCTTTAAATGCTAGCTCTAAAGTAAGTTTTGTTGTGAAATATTTTATTTCATGGAAAACTCATTAATTTTCATTATCCCTTCCAAATTTACTCATGAAATGATCTGGATAACCTCAGCAGATTAAATTATTGGTCTCATTTCCTTACTCTATTGTCAAAATGATTCTCATTCACAGGTTTGCATTAGTTATTATACCCCAATTTAATTTCTTTATGTATAATGCAATAGTCTATGTCTTATTAAAGTGTAGCAAGATTTGACATAAAGTAGAAGTTTGAAATATACTTCTTTGTTTGGATTGCCCTCTCACATTTTTTCTCACCGGGGCTAGTCATACCAGCTGTCATTTATTCACCAGCCCATTTCCAGGGCAAGATATACTGAACAGATAAAATCTGATATGCAGTTTGGAAAAGTCAGGTGAATCTAGCCTACATTAAACCCCAACTTAGTCAAACTTGATAAGTGAGCAAAATAATTATATTCTCTGTCAAAAATAGTCTATTTGGAGATTGTTTTAGGTTAGTACTATTGTCGTTAACACTTAAAATATGAATTTTTGTCTAGATCATAGAGATTTCAAAGGCAAACCCTTATTTGTCTGATTTTTATTAATATCTGATGACTTGGTTTAAGAAAAATAATCATGCTCATTGTGTGATTTATATGAAGGTAAATGGTATATAGTTATGGTTCATTCATTTTAATATCAACTAAGACAAGAAGAAAATTGCAAATTTTTAGCAGAGAAATCTGCTTTCTTGGTCATATCACAAGACTGTTTCTAGAAATTGAAAGAAAGTTTTCATAATTAGATCATTGCAGCATTATTTGCAATAGCCAGAATCTGGAAACAACTCAGTGTCCTTTAACAAACAAATAGCTAAAGAAACTATGGTACATCTACACAGTGAAAAACTATGCAGCCATTAGGAAAAACTAAAGCCATAAAACTTGCCTATACATGGATAAACATGGAAACTATTATATGGAGTGAAATAAGTCAGAGGGAGAGAGATCGAAATAGAATTGTCTCACTCATCTATGGAAATTAAGACTAATAAAAGACATTATTGTAATAATGATCAGAGACAATAGAGATGAGGGCTAGAAAGAGCAGCCATGATATGAAACTTACCACAAATAGAGGTGAGTGCAGTTAGAGAAATAACTACACTAACAACTATCATGACAATGGTATTAAGGGAGAGTAGAATGCCTATCTTGAAAACAGGCAGGGGGTGGAAGTGGAGGGAGATAGGGGGCATTGGTAGTGGGAATGTTGCACTGGTGAAGATGTACTTTTAATGACTGAAACCCAACTATAAACATATCTATAATAATGATGTTTAAAAAGACATTATTAAAAAAAAGAAAAAAGAAGAGATTCTCAGTTTAAATTTGAAGACTCACAAAAATTCAGCAACTAGAAGCTAGTGGTTGTACTTTATATATTTTCAAAAGAACAGAAAATAGAGTACCCGAGAATAAATCTTCAGCAACTAAAAAACATAAAAGTTCTATATGTTCTATCCCAACATTAAGATTAACTTGATTGTTAAAGGAGATGATGAGCAGATATGACGAGGTAGGAAGCCAGGAGAAAGTTATTTCAATAAATGTGTTGAAAAAAATATTGAGGTTAAAAGTGGTTGTGGGGGAAGAAAAAGTTAATAAAAATGCTCTTTACTTCTCTAATCTATTCATTATTTAAATTCACTTTTTAAGGAAAACAATTTTTCACCTGATTCTGTGATCAGTGATCACTTCTGAAGGTATTCAAAGACCCATAAAAGCTCAGGGTTCAAAACGGGGGCAAGTTATGCAAGACAAGAACTTTATTCCAGAACTATGTTTCCTGTCCCCAAATGCATTGTTTCTTTTTTCTAGTTTCCAAGTAATATTTTTAAGGGAAAACTTATTATAACTTCCTATAATTAAGATTGTTGTTAACTAAAGTTTTTTCTAAATTTTACAATAATTTTTCTAATAAAAAAACAAGTAAATTCTATGTACGCTTTTCAAAACTAATGTTCAAGCTATATTTTAAAACTTCTATTTTATTTTTATTCAGAGCTACACCTAGTGGAACCTGGAGGCCCAGGTCACTCCTTAATATATTCATCTGACAGATGCTAGTCTGAGCTGTTTAGTGCTTGGGCTCTGGAAAACAATGTTTTATCCAGAGATTTTGGGGAACCCACAAATTTATAACTGGCCATGTTGGCATGTGGAAATATAACCACACACATAAAAGATATATTATCCTCCACTTTGTCTCTCAATTAAATATTTATTTTTAAGACTGAGATAAAAAAACTCAAATAGCTAAAATCACTTATAAGATAGCAGAAAATAATCATAGGAATATAATAACAGGGGCCGGGGAGGTGGCACTAGCAGTAAGGTGTCTGCCTTGCAAGCGCTAGCCAAGGAAGTGTTGGAGACTGCTTGGCCTAGGACCTAGGACATAATGGAATCTGACCTTCTAAACATTAATTAGAGGCTATTTGCCTCATACAAACTGACGGTTTCTCATGAACCATAAGGAAACCACAGATAAGAAAAACAACTACAGGATGTACCAAGTTAAGTTAAGTAAGCAGAAAGCTATATACTTACTAGGTTACCATTGTATAAGTTCCTGTTTTTGACTTAAGTTCCTATTCTGATAAGTTTCATTTCTCTTGCAAAAACATGTAAATTACCCTGCTCCCCCTCCTTTATGGGCTTGCGGTTTTTTGCTATATAAGCCTTGAATCTGCTTCTAATAAACGCTCTTGATCAGATTGCAGATATGAGCCCTGTTTCTTTATTTCAGGTCAGATCCTCTTCGTGACCCACCAATAACTGGGACCCCCTAACCCTGCAGGCAGGAACGGGTGGTCCCAAGGAAGGACCACGGTTCGATCCCCTGGCATCCCAAATGGTACCCCCAAGACAGGGGTAATTTCTGAGTTCTTAGCCAGGAGTAACCCCTGAGCATCAAACGGGTGTGACCCCCAAAACCTATATATATATATATTATATATATATATATATATATATAATAACATTTAAAGGGATCACTTTGTGGTGCAGCAGATCATATGGACTTGGAATATAGAATCTGAATCATCTATGTATTAGGGAAAGCCTTACCTACTGTACTCTGACCTCCAACCTTTTTTTTTCCAATATTGCTTCAATGGTCCATGTCTAAGTATATTAACTCATACATTCTATGTGATAATCCAGTACACTGGTAGTTTATTTCCCATATTTTTTGCAAAACATTACCCTGGTCCATATAATTGAGGTAATTATTATAATTATTATAACTAAAGTTAGTAAACAGAAAATAACAACTTTCTAGCCATATTTGTAATGCATTTCTTATCATAGAATGAATAATAAATTCCATAAAAATTCATGAACCTTTCAATTCATCAGAATTTCTAGAGACTTGGTGGTTTAGGGAAGGTCAAGGTATCACTTCTGAGATAATTTATTTTATTTTATCTTACTTTAGAAGCCAAAAAAGATATAGTACCTAGTAACTCTCCTTATATTTTTGAGTGAACAAATTCTTCATTTAAAAGAGCTAAGTAAAACATTTATTAATAAATACCCAATGTGCTATCTTTGAATAAGTTTATTAGGGCATAAGAAAATCATTCTGTTCCCTATGTTCCTCTTAGGCTGAATGAGTAATCAAAGTTGCATGATATGTTACCAAAAAAAGAAAATCAATGCATTTGCATGATTTTAAAATTTAAAGTGGGGGTTACTGGGCATATGAGCCTTGTGTCGGGAGATCTTGGTCAAGATGAATGGGGAAGGAATGGTAAGAACAGGATGATTTTATGTTTTTGCTCAGAGAATCCAAGATGGCTTTCTCTAATAAACAGAACTACTCTCTGACAAACATATACAGAGATAACTCACAAAAAACTTCTACATTTGTCTAAGGCATATTAAGAAATAGAGACCAACATATTTTTGATTAGCTGTAAGCGTTAGACTGAGATATGGTCTAGATATGTTCTTAGTCTCCAGAGCTTTTCTTGCTCTGAATTTAGTATAATATGCATTCTTTTTAAATAATAGTTACACATTACTCTGATGTTCAGAGGGCTTGATTAAACTTTAATTTTCTATACCTAGGTAAAAGGTCTACTCAGAAATACTGATGAAATATTACTTGATATCTGTACTGAGATAGTACTGTACGTGAGATCTGTACTGTAGGGCAAAGGGCAATTACATGAGACATAAAATCTGACTCACCTACACTTGGGACATATAATTTAGATGATCCCAAGGTACATGAAGCATTCATGAGGTTAGAAATGTTGTTTAGTAACTTCTATAAATCCCCTAGTTTAATCACTATAATCCCTGATGTTTTTGGAGAAATCTTGTTATAGGTCGTTGTTTTCCTATGAAAAGAAAAATTTTAATTTCCATTGATTCTTAGCTAAACAAAGATACTATATTATAAATCCTCAACTACATGATGTGAATTGCTCTTTATGAAGAAACCATTATTTGATCAACTTAGTCATAATGTCAATAGAGTCCATAAGCATTTTATCAGCACTAATAATCTTGACATATTAGTTAAAAAGTATGTGGAAGTAGAATTCATTTCCAAAAATCCCAGTTACTGCTTCCTTACCTTTTCTTTTCTCCCCTACCAAAATGTTTCCCTACAATCAATTAACTAAAGAATAAACTTGGGGCTTGGGTGATAGATGGTTCTGGAGAATATTAAAATGCCTCTGGGAACAGGTGATTTCATCTGGAATATCTCTCTAGATGAGTGGTGAAATCCTCCCTGATGTAAAAAATAAAATAGTCCATTTATTTTTAGTTTGTGTTTTGTTGGTGCATTTTGTATTTTCTATTACAGTCAAAGCATTCAAATAAGAATAATTCAGAGGTTGGTAGTAGGGATATGAAAATGAAGAGACAAAGCAGTTTTAGAAGGCTAAGGTCATCCCGCTTAAAAAGTAATAGATGCTGGCTTTTGGAAGCAAAATAACAAGGTAGTCAGGGAGAGTGTCGTGTATAAAAAGGATAAAAGATAGCTTCTATAATACAGGTTAAGTAATGACAGTCTCTGCACCAAGCACACATTTCTTTCTGAAATCACTATAAATAGATATAGATAAATGTACATATATTTTTACATATACAAGCCATATATATGGATTAAGATACACATAGATATGTAAGATATATATATGTCTGTGATTTAAATATTTAGATTAAATCTAGATTAAAATATGTGTAAGTTTCCACATTTTCGTGGAACTTTTAATCATCTGCATTTTCCCTGGACTAAATTGTCATATAACTACATGGTAGATTTAAAAATTTTTGATTACATGCATCTTTAGTGTCTTATCTTCATCTTTGATAATATATTGTCAAGTCTTGAGTCTTTAATTTTATATATGGATTATAAAACCCACATCTCAATTTCAACTGACAACTATTAACAATATTTTAGTGTGAGTGATATTAAAATTTTTAGATAAATTCTAATTAATATACAGGTTCACTCCAATAATGTAAATATACATATATATTATATTAGTTTTAGATCTACATCTGGCAATACTCAGGAGTTTTTCATTGCTCTGCACACAGGACTTACTCCGGGTGGAACCTAGGGAATCTGATAGGATACCAGCATCGAACCCTGTTCATCTACGTACAAGGGAAATATTCTACTTACTGGATTATCAAGCCAGTCTCTAAATGACCATTTTTACACATTAGGCTTTGTATTCACTAACAAAGTATATAGTTAACTTATTTGTCACTTTTTATTCTTAAGCAGCTTGTATTATCTTCTCAAAGAATATTTTGTTAATATTTTATTAGATTAATCTTTTAAACACATTGTAATTTTGTTACTATCATGCTTCCTATTCTGATAGTTAAGTTTTTACTTAGTTTTATTTAGATATTATTAAAATTTATACAGCAAATCCAATAAATTCCTAATTATTTCCAATAGATTACAAATTCTATCAAATGTTCATTTGTACATAATATTATCTGTAGATAAAGTGGCATATATTCTACATACATGTCATAATGTCTTTTCAGATAGTCATTTAACTACAACACTAACTATAAAACTGTAACATGTTAACTCACATATATGTTAATACATATTTGTTAACTAACATATATAATATGTTATATAATATATAATAAACATATATGTTAAGTAAAATGTAACTATAACACTAACTTTTTTAAAATTAAATAGTACGGCCCACAGGCCACATATTTTATTTGTTCCCATTTTGTTTCTTCACATCAAAATAAGATATATGCAGTGTGCATAGGAATTTGTTCATAGTTTTTGTTTTTACTATAGTCCGGCCTTCCAATGGTTTGAAGGAGAGTGAACTGGGCCCCTGTTTAAAAAGTTTGTGGACCACTAGTTTAAGTAGTTTATTTAGACAAAAAAATGTAATTTTTTGTAAGTAGGTTTTGAATTTTTGTTGAATATTATTTCATTTAGATACTTTAAAATCTCTCAAACATATGCTAACGTAGTTTTTCATATAATGCATTTTAATTTTTTTGTTTGTTTTTTGGTCACACCTGGTGATGCTCAGGTTTACTCCTGGCTCTGTGATCAAAAATTGCTCCTGATTTGGGGGACCATATGGGATGCCTGGGTCCTTCCTGGATCAACCGCATGCAAGCAAACTCCATACAGCTGAGTTATCAGTCTGGTCCTAATATGCATTTTAAATAATAGACTATTACTTTATTTCTTTAGTAAATTCAAACAATGTTTTAAATTAGTTAACTTGACATTATTTATGAGGTAACTTGTTATATAGTTTAAATTTTAAATTAGCAATATTTTTAATTAAAATATAAGGTAAATGTTAAGGATAAAAAGCATGAGAAAATTGTATAAATTATATGTATAAACAAATTTTACATTGCTGGGTCTTTAAAATATCTTAATATATCTCTATTTGTTATGTGTATGCCAATAATATTTATTTTATATTGCAAGATTTACATATCTACAAATATGTTTCTTTGTCATCATTTTAAAATTGTTTGAAAAATGTTAAAAGAATTATTTTGGCACACTTTTTCTAATAATAATGAAATAAATATATTTTGTTTTTGTCAATCTTTTAATGGAAGACAGACTAGAAGAGCAAGGGGTTAATCCCATTTAAGTGTTTAGAGTTCATTGGTTGTATCCAGTATTAAACCCAGGTCTCCCAGGGAATTTCTAGCTATCCTTAAGTCTTTTCAAACTTCTAGATTCCTTTTTTTTTCCTTTTGAATATTTTAGTTTGTGATATTTCTACTCTAGATTTTGAGCATTTTTAGAGTTATTTTATAGTTCTGATATTTATGGGGTTTTCTATAATATCTATATACATGTATCATACTTTCAGTCCTTTATCAAATAAATGTATTAAATGTATTATATTTTCATAGAAAACTTTTTACTTTAATAATAGTATAATATTTCTTTGATATTGGAATTTGTATTTTTATGTTGGTATAAATAGCTAAGTGGCAGATATTTTATAGCAGTTTTATACTATAACACTTAGACCTTAGCATTTACACTGTTTGCAATTTGTTATGTATCAAATTTTTAATTGGTATGTTTTAGGTGAAACATTTTGTCTTTCATATATTTATATAGTTGCTCAGTATTACGTATTGAAAAGTTATATCATTACTTTATCTTGGCACTTTTGTTGAAAATAAATTGGCATCCCAGAGAGTCCCTGAGAACTGATAGTAATGACCCTTGAGTGAAGAACTTGGAGTAACCCTTGAGTATTGCCACATGTGGCCAGGGGATGCATTGTGAAATGCACTATACACAATTTAGGTAATAGAGATGGGGAAGTAACTGGATAATAAATTATGTGTTGTGACTAAAGAAAAAAACCTAATGTTGCTTCTAGATTTCTGACTTAAATATCATGGTGTCTTTTGTCAAAAATCTCTAGTGTTTAGTTAGAAGGCTAATTTGTAATTGGATTCAGATTGCATACATAAGTAAATAAAGCAATGTTTTTTATTTTATATATAAAAGCTTTGTAGACTTAAGGTTTTATGACTAGTGTGACAGTTATTCTTCCATGATAAGACCAAAGTATAGTTATTTCCCAAACGGCGGTTTCCACTAGTCGTGCTTCCATAAGAATTCCATTAAATTTATCTAAAAAGTAATCTTCAATCCTTTCTCTGGAACCACAAATTATTATACATAAGGCTTCAAAGATCTAGGCTTGTAACAAAAATTTTGCATTATAACAACAATGCAGATAGGCAAAAATTAGATATTAATTTCAAATAAAAAGCAAAGAATGTAGGGACAACAATTAATAAGAATCAAAACAGAGGTAATTTGAGTATGAAAAATCATCTCACTTGTATAAGCATTGCAAAACTTACCAAATACAATGACAGAATTTATTAAAAGTTTATATTGCAATGGTTTTCCTGATCATTGACTTATCAATTCTCTTGAAATGATACTCTACCTTTAAAATGCCAAGTAGTATCAAGATTAAAAAGTCAATTACTGCTACTTTATTCCTTCACTGGAATAATATTTCTTTTTTCTTTTGACAGATTTGGAGGTGGTACCACACCCTGATTATGAATGTTTATATAATTCAAAGACATTACTGTTTTGTAATGAAGTAAATGAGAAAGTTGTATGTGAACTAAGTTAGGATAGTTCACTTATTTCACTGTTAACAGTAATGCAGAGCATCTCATGAGAAATAGCAGCACGATTGTAATAGGTGATATTAAAAGTAAAATTAAGATAGCTCATTCTACCACTGAATTTATTCAAGTCTTTTCCCTTTTTTGATAACTCAGCTGTAATTCAAAATATCTTCATAAAATAATAAGATGAGAATCACTTGACTTGTTTGTTGTAGGGAAAAATGCCCAGGACATTTAAACAAATTCAGTAACACTAGGCATCAACTAAAATGTGATGGTGTCATATTCAGATTTTTTCTAAATAACATTTAAAAGTGGCTGAGCTTATTATCCCCAAATGGGTTATATAATTAATTACATCACTTAATATGATTTATTAATAGGTGGTTGTATATTAAATAGCATCAACAGCTATCCATAAGTAATTAATTTGTATACAAAATAACTAGAAGTGACAATGATATGAAGTGAATGATATTACAGTGCAAGTGAAATAAGCTATAATAACTCTACATAAGTGAACTATTTTTAAGCCTTTCCTCAAGTTGCATTTGTGTCTCCCTGAGGCAGGGTTGTTTTGCTCTGTTCCTGAGGGAGGGCAAGGGCAAGAGAGTGTTGATTACATTTTCAATAACCTCCAGTCATCAAATGCTTCCTACTTTATGTTGCAAACTGAGATGAAAAACAGCCTGCTAATATGATCATTTTAGCACTCCTTCTCTAAGAGACAGACTGATGTTTTAAAGAGCCTTTTCATTACCTTGTCTGTAAAACAACTTTTAAGGCAGAAAAGTAAATGCACATTGAAATAGTGTTATGAAATCCTTACTAATATATTGCATGTGTATTCTGATACTACTTGAAGTGAAGGCTAGATGTATAATATGTTTCTACAAAATTGAGTGCTAGATGCTTCTAATATGTCTTAATAGATTTTTTTCTTGTAGTAACCAAAAATGGCAGGGTTTTAATGTGCATTTCACACAATATTAAAGTTAATAAAGAAAATCATCTGTATTTGGTAAGCTTTAGTTTTTATTTTATTGACTCTCCATGAATTACAAACATACATGATTTTCAGACATACAATGTTTCAGCCCCCATCTCTTCACTAATGTTTATTTCTCTCCACCAATGTTCCCAGTTTCCCTCATCCTGTCCTCCATCTCCCTTCAAATTACCACTATAAGTAACACTCATTTCTTTTTCCTTTTCTCCCTTCAGTCATTGTGGTTTGCAAAACTGTTTATAAGATTGTATCATGCATATCATTTTACCTATTTTAAGAACTTGCCACAATGAGGGCATGAGTGATGGCACAAAGAAGGGGTCATTATTTATCTTTTAATTTACCTCTATTCTTTTTTCCTTTATGTTTGAATCAAGCCTAAAGTTTTTCCACTATTTTTCATACTGATCATAATGCATATATTATGTTACTATTCTTTTTCAAAATGTATTAGATTCCAATTGTTACCCAGAAATGAATTTTAAGGTAATTATTGTGTTAGGCGATAACTAAATTGTGAATATGACATATGCAATGATACTATTCAATTTTGTATAACATTTAAGCAATGGCTTTTCACAAGAAAAATTTCTACATATCTACATTTAAGTATGAAAAATATGGTTTATAGATTAGAAGCATAAATTTGCAATCAGAAATTTTGATTTAGGGGCCGGAAAAAGAGCACAGCAGCTGTAGGATGTTTGCCTTGCACACTGCTGATCCAGGAAGAGCTGGGTTCAATTCCCAGCATCCGTTATGGTCCACTGAGCCTGCCAGGACTGACTTCTGAGCACAGAACTAGGAGTAACCTCTGAGTGCCACCGAGTGTGGTTCAAGAAAAAAAAAAAGAAAAATAAAGTTCAAGTTTTAACAATAATTCTATCATTTACCATTTTGGGTTTTGTTTTTGTTTTTGTTTTGTTTTGTTTTGGGGCCACACTCAGTGATGCTCAGGATTTACTCCTGGCTACACGCTCTGAAATTGTTCCTGGCTTGGGAGACCATATAGGATGCCTGGGGATTGAACCATTGTTTGTCCTAGGCTAGTGTGGGGAAGGCAGACTCCTTATAATTTGTACCAATGCTCTGGCCCACCATTCTGCTTTGAGACAATGTCTTTATTCACCTATACAAAAGAATCATAAAATTAACCACTTTCTAATAATGCATACTGTAAGAACTTCAGAATAATTGTTGCAATCTTTATAATAATCTGTTGAGCAGAAATTATTCTTACTTTTGTTTATGCTTATATCACATATCGCAATATTTTTACAGATAGTGGAAGTTTATAGAGATATAATAATAGCATCTAATAGCGATGAATGTAAAATATAAAAATTTAATTAAAAATACACTCCTGTCATTCCAGACTCATTCATCCTTTACAAAAAATGTAGGGAATTATGTTTATTTTAAAATTGTATCATGAACTTCAAATTAAAATGAGTTTAAAACATATTAGAGTAACTCTTTAGGATAATGCCAATTTCTTTTATTCATTTTGTTTTTGGGTTTTGGGTCAAACTCGGCATCTCTCAGGGTTTACTCCTGGCACTAAGCTCAGAAATCACTCCTGGCAGGCTCGGGGAACCATATGGAATGTCGGGATTTGAACCACTGTCCTTCTACATCTAAGGCAAATGCCCTACTTCCGTGCTATCTCTGAGAACCCCTTCAATTTCTTGTTATATTTCATAACATAAAGGTAATTTTAAAATTTTGAAAAAATGTTTAAGCTTGAGGCTGGAGCAGTGGCACAGTGATAGGGCATTTACTTAGCTGACCTACGTCGACCACGATTTGATCTCCCAGCATCCATATGGTCCCCCAACCTAGGAGCAATTTCTGAGCTCATAGTCAGGAGTAACCCCTGAGTATCACTGGGTGTGACCCAAAAACCAAAAAAAATTTTAATCTTTATAAAATACTTCATAAATTGGCATATGTATATATCACATCACACAGCCATATGTAGCCACACGCTAATATTATACAGCATAATGTCAAGTTTTATAAAAAAAAGTGACAATAAACATAAAATATATTATTTTGCTAATAATTTGTATCCAGGAATTTTTAAGAAAAAATTATTAGGAAAGGTAATGAAAGTGTATTTGCATAAAACATATATATATGAAAAGATCCGTGATCTTTTAGAAAAATTCAATAGTTTTAGTCAACTAAATTATAAAATAAACAGAAAAGTTGATTTTAGCTGTTACATATTTAGGTGTTCTACTTAAGCTATGTCTGTTCAAAAGTTATAATAATATAATAGAGAAAAAAATATAGCCTTACATGTTCAAGAGACCTAGAGGAAATTTAGAAATACAGTCCTAGAAAAGGTGACAGAAAAATATACTTCAAAAGTCATGATAAAATTTAGTTAACTTATTTTGGTTCACTGTGCTAATTTATAAAATTAAAAATAAGTTAGTAGGGTTATTGAAATAGGGAAGATCTTTGATTAACTTAAGATTATAAATTTAAAATTATTAGGGGCTCTTAATGGTTTTCAGTAGTCAACTGAGGCTTATTTTATTTAACAAACATCCTTTTTTTCTAGTAATAAATTTCTACATTTTTAAACATATGTCAGCTCTTTATTAATCTATTTTTTGCTTACTGTCTCACCATCATTGAAGTTGGATGACTGGATGACCAGTTAAATAAAAATCTTTATATTAGTTATATCTCATTGGTCATGGGTGAATTGTAGCAGTCGGAAACTGAAATATCTAATTTGAGAATTCAGAAAATATTTACCTAAAGGAATCTTTCTCTTCCCTGGGGCTACAATGAAAGTTTGGACCCAGTGGCATCTTGGCATTTACAGTAAGAGATTCTGCTTTAGAGTTGAGTCTCTCAAGAAAAAGAGAGGACGAAAAGTAAAGTATAGCAGACATAGTAGAATCTCTAGACCTCAATCTGTCTTGAGGATGTTGAAAAATAAAATAGTTCTATTTAAAAATAAATTTGAATAATTTAGTATATGTAATTTTTGCTGTAAGTTTTATTTTGTATAAGTTATACTTCAAAATATTTTAACTAATGGGGCAGAAGAGATAGCACAGCAGTAGGGTGTTCGTCTTTCAAGCGGCCAATACAGGACAGACTTCAGTTCTATTCCGACATCTCATCCCCCCCAAGCCTACCAGAAGCGATTTCTGAACGCAGAGAGTAAGCCCTGAGAGCCAGAGGGTATGACTATATATATATGACTCAACAGAAAAGGCCAACAAGAGATATATTCTAAGAAGTGCTCAGAACAACCCACTACCCTCTTCACACTCTCCCTCAACCAAACAAGAATTTCACAGGAAGGCACGAAACTGCAGTACTGCTCAGGTCTTCTTATGTCAGCGATTGTCTGGGTCACGTTTCTAATGTTCTGAGGACTTCAGGGACACACTTTGGTGCTGGAATTTTGTGGTACCAGGGGTTTTGCATGAGGTCCAGGTATGTACCTTAAACCTGGTCCTGTACCTCCAGTTCCTAGTTGACACTTTTATAAAAGTCAGACTGAATTCATTGACACAAGACACACAGATCAATTTATGTTTTGTGCAGTTGAGGTTAAAGTTCTTTGACCTTTTCAAAAT